>JAJOZX010000312.1:1055000-1252500 GCA_023014485.1 Bathynomus jamesi | reverse complement strand
ACTTTTGCAAAAATTTTTACTAATGTAGCTAAGGTAGGAAACTAATTTTTTAAACATAAAATCAAGATATTCTCCTTGTAAATCTGTTTCCATAAAAAAAATTATGAATTAAAATTATTTATCTAAGTTTACTTATAAACATTTGTTCTTAAAAATAACATAGCCTCAACAATATCTTCTTTCATACGTGCCCTTAAATCAGATTTTAAAATTTTCAGTGCTGAAAATAGCCATTCAACACTGACTTGTGTTGAAGGCATAGCTACTAGAAGATTTGCAACATCTCTTATAACTTTAGGATACCTTTCTATTACTGTTCAAAAGACAGTTTTGACGAACGGTCAAATTTTTCAATCTCAGGAAAAGATTCCTCAACTTGCAATTTGAGGGTACACATTGGACTGAGAGGTGGTATTAGTTCACTTTCTAAACGAGGATGTTTTGATTTCTTACCATGTTGAATATCAATAATTTTTTCAAAATCAAACTCGCTGACATCAGAAGTGGTGGAAGGAGATGATGAATTTGATGATGATGCAATAATCTCGGTTCCACATTCCTCTCTTAATAGAGAGACTTATTTGAAAGGTCTAGGTTACTTTTCATTCTGATTGCTATATTGCATAGGGCATCCTTGGCTTTAACTACCTGTTCAGATGTTAATAAGCATCTATATCTAGGATCTATATAAACAGCAGCAAGCAATACTTCATTATCAAGTAAAATATTTTCTCTCCTTTCCATGGAACTTTTAATGTCATCAGCTATGGTGCCTTCTATCTTGGAAAGAAAATACATCAAAGATTTCCACTCTTTCAAAAATTGACCGGGAGTCAAATCTTCACTTTGAATTTTTTTTGTTACTATATATGGCTGGTACAGTACTCTTTCCAATCTTCTTGCTTTCCCACATTATTTCTGAAAGATTCACATTTGAATTTGCCATGTCCAAGAGTACAGGTTTTAATTCTAATAAGCGCTCTATCATTAAATAAGTGCTGCCCCATCGAGTAGGTTGATCTAAAATAGCAACCGCCTGCACTTTTTAATTATTTCTTCCACTTTTGGGTTTCTTGCTGCTACTACAACCTGTCTCAACTTACCTATGAGAGAGGTAGCATGTTTATCTCTCAATCCATCGCAAATAGCAAGTTGCAAGGTATGTGCACCACAACGCATGTGGTTGATTCTGGAGAAGTGTGAAATTTCAGATACAATACTGTCAATTTCTTCTACACAAGATGCCACTTCCTGAGTGTCTGTTGAATCATCATCATGTTCACCAAATGTTTGTATATCATCTTCTGAAGTTGCCTCTTGATTATCATTCAACTTCTCAACAGTTTTAATCATATTTGATGCATTATCACTGACAATGCAGAGCACAAATTCTTTCGGTATGCCGTACTCTTCCAGAGTTCTCATAATTAGATCATGCAGGTAGTCACTAGTTTGCTGAGCATGTGTATCTTTTACTGCTATAGTGCGGGTGAGGATTTTATTATCATCATCAATAAATCGGACATTTTTCTTCTTTTGATTTTTCTATCACTAAATGACGGATATTGTCTTTATCTAAACTAATCTTGAATTTCTGAGCCATTTCTTCTAGTAGACTGCGCATAGCTGGCTTTTCAAACATAGATAGAGGGATAGAATCTTTAACAACTAACTCAATTATGCTATTTTTAAAATTATCTGTAGTCATTGAGATAGTGACTTTTTGAGACATCAAAAATTTAGTAATGTTTTGCTGGTTTGCTTTAGTTTTTGAACTGGCAGAAGTACTGGGTCTTGAAAGCTCAAGCATTTGCTTCTTTTCTTCCATCATTTTTGATATTTCAGGATGTAATCGACTCAAGTGTCTTTTCAAATTATATGCTCTTGAGGAGACATCAGGCTTTTTGCTTTGAGGCTTGGTAATTTTAGTTCCACACGTTGAAATATTTCCCGAAGCATCAGAAACTTCACAAATACAAACAGTGTTTCTTATCTGAACTTTCAGTAAAATACTTGAATATATCAGACTTCTTTATTGAATCTCTATCCATTATGAAGGGTCATAGACTGATAATTATAATTAAAGATCAAGTACAAATTACAAAGAATCTGAAAAAAAAGAAATTTAGCAATACAAGATAATTGACCTAAAAATAAAAATAGTTCAATCCAAGTCAGAAGGACCAACCTTACTAGGTATGTATCTAGGTAGTTACCTACTTAGATAAATAGTTAGTACCTACCTACCTAAGGTCTCCACCGCCATAAAAAATTTTTTACCTATATAATTAAGTGTTGTTAAGACAAATCTTCCCAAATATTTAATGGTTAAAAAATGGAAATTTGCAGATTATTCCTGCAACTCCCACACCTCCATAAAATCCAAGAATCCTATGGTACCATTTTTTGTAATATATTACAAGAATTATAATTTGCAACTAAACCTATATTTAACAAATAACAATTTAGGTAGCAATATATCGCCCAGAGCCAGACCATGGAGCCGTATTTTCAAGGTTTCTGGCTCCGGCTCCGGCTCCAGGTAAGCAAAATTCACTGGCTCCTCCGGCTCCGAAACCCTGCTCATAATGTAAATAGTTAATCTTACCAGAGTAAAATATGACAATTTCCAGAAAAACAAGTATAGAATTATATTTAAAAATATTGAGAATCGGAATCGAGAATCGTATCGGAATCAAGACTTTTTAGTGGAATCGGAATTGGAATCGTTAAAAATGTTGGTATCGTCCCATCACTAATATATATATATATATATATATATATATATATATATATACACACACACACACACAGTATATATGCAGTAGCTATATCTAACACATTTTTGGTAAATGTTGCTTAAAATTAATCGAAACCTACATGAAAATTATTGACTGCCTGGCTAGGTCAACTGTATGCTCTTGATGATTGGTTAGGTTAAGTCATGATATTTTTGTTTAAACTAATGAAAATATCATGACAACCTAACCAGTCATTCAATTAACCTAATATAGTGTAATGTATCATGCATGGCACCTATATTTATCATTCAAGTATGTAATCTACTTCATATTATTTACCATTGATAATATAGCCTTGTAATATTGAGTCTGTAGCTATTACACATATATGGGCTCAGGAACTGCATGCAGGTTCCAGAGCCTGTAAGCTAGTACTGAACCTGCACACAGATTCTGGAGCCACTGTGTTTTATTTTTTAGAGTTGAAGTTCTGATTTTTATTTTTAGACTTGAGAACCCTGCCAGAAGACAAAACATATAAGCTCGTGAACTAGTGACCAATCAGAGCATTTGTTGTCATTTGCCATTTATTTTATTTTGTTCCTTATTTTTTTTATGTTTCTATTTTCTAGCTACTTTATGTATCTTATGTATTAAAAGCTATGTAACAATTTTAATTTGTACTTTCAATGATACAATTTTGTGAAAGTCGCATAATTGTAGCTTGCTTGTATGTATCCCCATTGACACCATGTATTATAGTATTTGATATGTATGAATTTCTCATACACGCATCCTTCATACATATTGAGGGATTGCTGAACTGTATTTATAATCCATCTCTTTTATGTTGAAAATATTGAAGTTTTCATAAAACAACCTAAGGAGCATAATTTATGACATGGTAAGTCATTCTAAAAATCTACTTCTCAGTGGTTAGAAAAGTATGGTAAAACTTAATAATCCAGATGCAGTTTGGAGACAGAGTCCATAACAGCTTGGTAATATGTTAAATTAGGCTAGGCTAGGTTAGGTGAAACTAAGTTGGGTGAAAATTTCAGATACCAGATGCAGTTTGGAGATAGTTCATAACAGCTTGCTAATATGCTAAATAATTAGGTTAGGCAAGTAATTAGAGTCTATAGATTTTCTCTCTGAATTGCATCTGGCATTTGAAATTTTTCTAGTTTTCTTATTAGCTATACCCTGAAGTTCTGTCAGATTCTAATAAGATAAACATTTGGCTAATAGCTATTAAGTTTCACCAGATTTTAGTGATCCACCCATTTCATACCAGTACTTTGGGCTAATCAGGATGACTCTTACATCCAGGTTAGGTTACGTGGTCATTCTAGATTAGTTACCTATTTATTTCTTATATCAACTTTTGGCCAATCAGTGGTCCAAAAAAGTACTCTCTCCAAAACTTAATATTTACCAAATTTTCTACATTTGTAAACAAGACAACTAGGCCTACTATTGTATGATCTGCACATTTAAATATAGTATTTTACTACCTACCCCTCTCTAGATACAGTACCATATACAATAAGGAATAATGGCCCTAATATTGATCCTCATGCTATCCCATGATTCTTGACCATTTAAACTTACCCACTGTTCTTTGTCCTGTAACTATTCTTCTACCCAATTTATGACTGACCCCAATATTCTATGAGCTTTCAATTTATACAAGTTTCTGATGGGGAACTTTTCTCACATGTTTTACTAAAATCCAAATAAATAACAGCTACACTATGCCTATCATCAACCCAATCAGTAACAAACTCAAAAAAGTCTAAGATTAAACAAACAGGATCTAACTCCATGCTGGGAATTTGAAATAAGATTTAAATTATCCAAATGCTCTTGAATACTATCCTTCATAATTCTTTCTAGCATCTTGTTTAGTTAATGTATGGTACTGTTACAAAACTAAAAAATGTGATGGCATTTATTATAGTTGTTTAGAGTCACCCCATTTTATGGTTATGGTTTCCAATTCTTTAGGCCTGTAAGATTTGTAGTTTCTTTACTTCTTCTTTTTAGAATATGTGCATCACTTTTGCCAAACTTTAGTTGGTGAACTTTCACCTGTTCTAATTATGGAAAGAAATACTAATGGCTCACAGCTGAAAGAAATAAGTGAACTAACACTTGAAGTTAAAGGTTTACACTTATTTTATTGTTACTGTTAGGACATTAAATGAAGACAGGTTTAGTGATGCATCAGAGGCAGATTTTGACCAGAGGCTGGAGGGCTGGAACCTCCGGCTTAGTGTTTTTTCCTCCGGCCGGAGGTTCCAGCCAATTGATTTATTTCAGTATTTATATGTGTATGGGGTCCATCATCTCATCTATTTAGGGTTTATATATTATAGTCCTGCTATTTTAAATTATTAAGTCTTTAATAACTTAAACTTTATAAAAGTCGACTTTCTATGCTTTGTGTATGCTAATTTCTCTAAAAAATTCCCATTGAACAGAATATCCTCAGGTTATGAAACTTATGATGTCTTGCTGAATGCTGAGTAAAGTAGCCTATATCAAATCAATTATTAATACAATCACTGATCACTCATAAAATAAATTATTATTACAGTCACTGAGAACTGAAATATTAATACAATCACTGATCACTCATAAAATAAATCATATTACAGTCATCTGAGAACTGAAATATTTGGATAGGTGCAGAAATGAGGTTTTATAGTTTTATAGAATTAAAACTAAAAGTTGTCAGAATTGAGTTTGGTGTACTTGGCACCTCTGGCCAGAGGCTGGAGTTTAGTGAGACCTCCGGCCAGAGCAGGAGGTTTTCTAAAATGGCCAGAACTCCTGCTCGGCCAGAGCTGAAGCATCACTAGACAGGTTATCCAACTGGCTGTTCCAACTTCTGTAACAATATAGGCCTAGCCTAGGCCCTCCACTTGGGTCTCCTATTCTGTTTTTGACATTTTGGTGAACTCAGAATGGTGTATCATGTATAGTCTCAAAAATAGATGAATTGTGAAGGTTAGCTACTTTAGTATACCACAGCCTACCAGACAGGGAGCCTAGGTTCTAGTCAATCATGTTCAAAAGAAAATTTGATATAAATTAAAATATTTGGTGTTAATATTTCAAATTCTGGTTTCAGGTTACAAGTCTTTTGAGGAAAAAAAAAGCTAGTAGAAGACCTTTAACAGAAGAAGAAGAAGAATTTTTAATTGCAAATTCTGAATTAGTAAAACAATTCTATAAAAGGTAAAGAAAAAGCAACAGTAGACTTTTTTTTTTTTATCAAAAAAACATTGAAATTTATGAGATTCTGCTGTTATTACAGTATAACCTCATTTTTCCGAATGCCTCGGGACCGAAGGTGTTTTGGATTATCAAAATTTTTGAATAACTGAGGTATCTAAAAAATAATACTAAAAGTATACATAGTAACAAGCAGTAGCACTTACGAATGTAGTTTATTGATAGCACAACATTGAAAATTAAGAAACTAACTTTATTTACAGTTAGTGAAACATTTAAAATCAATTGACAAACTTTAAAACATTTAAAATAAATTAGTGTACACATTTTATTTATAAATTCTTGAACATTTAAAAGTAGTAAACAGCAGTTTCAGTTTACTGATCATTGTTTTTATCTGCATCTGAATTTTCTTGATATCTGCGGAAAAGATCGTGAATGTCTGCTTGTTTTGGTGAATTTTGTCTTTTCTTTAAAAAGTCTGCTTTAATTATATGTAAGTTCATAACCTCAGAGATAGTGAAGTGGGGGCTTCTCTCAGCATATTCCATAAATTTATTGAGATTGTCATTTGCCATTGACCAGGTTACTTCATTTCCCTCATGTTCATCTTCCTCTTCGTTTAGATCTTGCAGTTTGCTTGGGTTCAAAACACTTTCAATAATCATATTATTAGTTAGTTTCAACACGCTGTCTCAATGCTAACTGCAGGGTACAGTGACACATCCGCGCTTTATGGTGTCTCTATGGTAATGGTTGCGTACATCAAACCACCACTTATATTTAACTTAGACATCTCACTGAAAGTTTTTCAGATAAATGCGTAATTTGGATAAACGGGATTCAGATTAATGAGGTTTTACTGTATATTTTTTGCCATTGGGCTATTAATGGCTTTGCCCTGTAATTTTTAGCAATTGTTGATTATATATAGGTAGTGTTTTAAAGTTTCATTATATTTTATTATTATTAAAGATACATAAGCCTTAGTTCTAGTATTGTACAGTATCTTTATCTGCTTATTTCTGACTCCACTACTTCAAAATGCCTGAAGTAAGGCAAATATTCTCATTTGTGAGAAGTTGAGTTAAAGGAATAAAGGCACAATAAGAAATGGATTTATTGGAAGTACAAGCTTTCAGCCTACAGTAAGGTCTTTTAATTAAAGTGTTTCTAATGAAGGACTTAAGACACTTATGCTCAAACTTTTAAAATGGTAATATTTTTTTATTTATTCATGGACTGCTTCCATGAATATATTTCCAAATTAGATTTTTTTTTTTAAACCAAATGCATACCTTTTCAGTAAGGGAGTTTTTGGTGTTAGGGAGCTCAGAGAGTAAAGTTGTCTCTATCAGAAGATAAATATAGCAACCACTGATTTTTTTAAACTGCAGACAACCATGGTTGAACAGTGTTCTTGCCAGGCACCCTCCTCCAGAGTGCTGAAGGCAAGGGCAACTTTCATTTTCTGAGTGCTAGGCAAGAACACTATTGGACTGTGATTTCCTGCACTTTCTAAACAGTCACATATAGTTTGAAACATAAGTTCTTATGAAAGACATCCATATGGGATTATTGTTCTTCATTCTTTTCAAAATCTTAATTTACTCTTTATGCCCCCACCAAATAAATTTGGAAGTGTGATACTGTATTCCATTTGTCCATCTGTCTATTCATCACACTTTGGTGTGTGTACTATAACTTTTGAACCACTTGTTATAAATTGATGAAACTTCATACACTTGTTTCATTTCAAGATGATGTGTCATGAGCAAGAATCAGGCCCCTGCATTGAAGGTCAAGATCACAAATAGAGGTCAGAGGTCAAATGGAGGGCCATGCCATAATTTTGAACTGTGGTCAACATAAATTGATGAAATTTCATGTACATGTGTGTCATCACAAAATGATGGGTCATGAGAAAGATTCAGGTCCTTTCATTAAAGGTTAAGGTCACAGATTTAGGTGGGGCATTGGTGTTTTTCCAATGTAGCACTTGTCTCTGTCCCACTTCTTTAGCATTTTTGTTGCTACTGTTTTGAGGTGGCAAATTCCTTTGAGTGTCAACAAGATTATAAATCACTGGAATGAAGAGATTTCTTCCTGTAAATGGGAAATTTTTCTATTGTTCTATTGTCAGGATGTTATTTATAGTATTCTTTCAAGACATCACATATATCAACGCTTTCTGATGTTCTGATGAATTAATTTAGCCAAATTATGAATGAATGGGTTATACTAAAAAAGGCACTCTGCTTCAACTGAGGTTAATGATGTAGTTTGAAAGATACTTAAAATATATATTTTAAAGTTGTGTTGACCAGTCTGTTAGTTAATGGACTACTTCCTCTAACAAATTTTTCATATTGGGGACCTCCTCTGTGATATAAATGAAAATTATTTTTTCTTTAAATGAAATTGAACTTCAACTCTCTTTCTTTATCAGTGAAAAGTGAGGAAAAAACTTTTTTAGCATATAAAGGTAGTGTTTTTTGATTTCATTGATGCTAACTTCACTGAAAAATCATAACATTTCACTTTTTCTATACAGTTGATCCCTGATATATATCTCATTAATTGGTTCTTTGAAAATGCAATGGATAATGAATAACAATTTTCCATAGACCAAGTGTTATAAATAAGGGTTACATTCCCAGGTCCCTGTGTCTTAAGTATAAAGTGCCTTTAATAGTTGAAAAATTACTTTCTAACATGTTTTTAGCCTTGATATAACACAATATAAGTCTCGAAAGGCATATAAAATGAATATTAAACAATAAATAAAGCAATAAAAATTAAATGTTTAGAGGCCATTGTAAATAAATTTAATAAATTATTTTGCCAATTAATAACTAGAGCAATGCAAGACAACCATCCAGTATGGCATTCAGAGAATAGACTGAAGACAAATTTGAAGTTTGAAAGTTCTAGATGCTGCCCCAGACAATGAATAGATGGATGAATGATGAAATGTACGTTGCTTTGCCTCGGGCTAATGGACAAACAATGGATAAGTGGGAATGCATGATGGATAGGGTATGGGGGGGATGATATTAATTGATTAATGATGAATAAGCAAAAAAATGGATAATGGGGATGAACTGTAGTTACTCATTAACACTTGCCATCCTTATTATGAGTTAATTTACTGAATTTACTGAGGCTTATGACGAGAGAGATAATATGACAAGCTGTTTAAGAGCTTCAAAATGACACTAGAATCAGAACTCTAGTTTATTAGTTATGTGGCTACAGCAATTTGAAACTTGACAGTAAGTAAAAAATCAGGTCAAAGGTCCAAATTTTGTGACCCTGTATCTCAGCAACCAAAGGTCAGCCAGCTCTAAAATTTGGGGAATTTCAGTTTCTCACACATACCTACTAATGTACCTTTTGTCAGTAAGGGTGTGGTAAGTCAAGTTTTTTTTTACCAATTGAAGATACTATCAGTTTAGGATTTTGGTGGTAGGTACAAACACAAACAGAATGTGTGCCTCTCCTTCCAGCAATCACACATCATTTAGGTCTCAAATATGGAAATGATGAAAAACTTGCCCTATCATCAGTTTCTTTATATTTTATATGCAGTTCTTTCAAATTGCATACTAAGAGGCATTTTTGCTCGTACTCCTTTTCACCATCTCTGTTTCTTATACTAACACAATCAGATTTGCACGCACACAACCAACTCAGTTCATCATCTTCATAGAATTCCTTTACTCTAGATATTGTCTGTTGCCTGTTCACTAAGTTTTTTACCTTTACTATACTTGGGAACCTCAGGAAGAATGCCAAATCTACAGAACCTTTCTACCTTTCAAATATCTAGTTGCACCAAAAAACTCCCGTGTTTTTGAAGTTGTGAAAGGTTACAGAGTAAGTATTTGAAGCCATTGTTGCTAGGAAGATGTAGAATTGAATACATAAGTAGCTAGTTTTAACTGGTTCTGTATAGAATGAAAGTTTCTTATTATATACTAGCTTCCCAACCCATCAAAAAATGATGGATTAGTGTTTTGTAAAACTCTCCTGGGGGCCATGCCCTTGATATACTTGTATTTATAAGTGGATTATATACCCATACTACTGATAAACATTACCAAAAGACAGTTGCTGGCTTTTATTCTTAATTCTTCAGTGGATTATATTTACACATCTACTTCTTAGGTAGATATAGATTTTTATTGTAACTGAACAAATGACTATATGTTTGAATGAGTTGATTCTTGGCCAAATTGTGGATTTTTCAGTGAAATTAGCAATATTCAAATGTAATACCACCACCTTAATATGCTAATACTGGTTTTTCTCACTCCACTGATGGAGAGTTGAAGCTCAATTTCATTCAAAAAAATAATTTTTCATTTATATCAAGGGGGGAGATCCCCAAAATAAAAATAAAATCTGTAGTTTTATTCATTGACTCTAGGTTTTTTAGTGCTTATAACGATTTATTCTTTGGGAAATTGCCTTTCAGTTGTTTTTTGAATCATTCTTTTACCTGAATTAGGGACTAAGATTTGACAATCTGAAATTTAGTAGTCTGCAGAAACCCCCAAAGTAGGCGGAGGGGGTTATAATTTCTTAACCATTACTTCAATTGAGCTGTAATTTTCTATTTTGAGTTTGTTGGTTTAGAGTTTAAACAATGCCATATAACAAGTTATAGGAAAATCGAAGATGGTGTGGTGATAAGATAAATTGGTAAATTTATTTATTTTTTTTTTTTTTTTACATGATTTGTCGTGTAATGTCCCAGTAACAGAAGATATGAGAGATGGCAGACTGAATATTCGTAAAATTTGTCTCATTAAAGTGTCCATATTCTTTTTGTATACTTTTTAATTTTCATCCAAATATTTCTTTGAGGAAAAGCTGTGATAGTTTCTAGGCTTACCTTACTTGACACATTGAGCTACCATTCTTGCGCATGATATTTATACTGAAATCAGTCTGTGTCTCAACCTTTTTATTTTTTTATGAACTTTATAAAAATTTCAAGATATCCATTTTAATTCCTAAGTACATTACATATTCAATGTTTCTGCTTTTGTAGTTGGTGTTCCTTTGTGAATCATTAGCAACTCCAAAATATCTGACTTAATGTATTGAATCAACTTTAACATGTAATAATAAAAATAAGCTTTTATTTGTTTCCAGCTTGCATATATTTGTTGAAGTCTACTTCTAAGTATAGAACCTAGGCCTATATGCAGTACATATATAATTACAAGTCTGATTGTATATGGTATTTCAGTATTGAAAAATATTTGTCTATAATTTTTTAAAGAATTTTCAAAATTTACTTAATTTCTTTGGGAAGATAGACAAGATTAATTTGTTTAATATTTAGTATTTCACAGATAGTTAATATGCCTTTTAAATAAAGAGCCTAGTGCTTTACAGTCAATAGTTGTAAGGTATCTCTTAAAGGGCCAGATAAAATTATGTAATGGCTGCCTCTCTTTATTTTATAATTTGAAGATTATATTTAATTAACATTAATTGTGATGTAAAAGTTTGATATAAACTAACTGGTATTGTTAACTACAAATAAAGTTAATATTTTTTTAGAAAATGACAATAATTATATTAGTACAGGGTTAGAGTGGCTCCTGTGACTCATTTGGAGATTGGACTTGGGCTGTGAATACCCAGGTTCAACTCCCACTTCCACCATGGCTTGAACTGGGTCATTCACTCACTCACTCCATGATTGCTCAGGGTTCATACTACTACTACTACTACCATATGAGAAAATAAGGGTTCCAAATGTTAATTTTTTATGGATGGGTTAGATTTCTGATGTTGAAGACTGGTTTGTAGTCCTACTTCTGTTACATTAAAAAAAAAAACTTCTTGCAAAGCATCACTCCATAAAGTCTGTGAACTTTTAATCTTTATTTTATTAAAAACACTATTTGTAATGATGTCAGTCTCTTTCTGTACTTTTTAATGCCTAGCATAATCAGTTAAGTATGTGTGAAATTCCTCTTTTGTCAAGTTTTGTATGAAATGAAGGAACTTGTTAACTAGTCACACTTTAAAGATAGTCTCAAACCCACCCATGTGAGTAAGAGAAATAGGTTTTTATTTTTGATTTCTCAAAAAAATTATAGGTTTTAACTGCTTATTTTTTTCACTGGGTGCGCCTCACTTACCCGCATACATTAAGTTAAATCTTGCTCATCTCCGCAGTTTATTCAGTCCCTAATTGTTTCTCTCTTGTCCTCTTAGTTTTTAAATATAATAAACGAATTGTAGGACATGAAATTTTTTTTAGCGAGGCAAATCACTAATTCCATTTATTGGCAAAATAGTATATTACCATAGACACAAAATAAAATGGGACTTGAAGGATTGATTGAGTACCTAAATTGTTAATATTTTTCTATTTTAGGAGAGAAAAAAGAGCGGAGTGGGTGAGACGACAAAAGGAACATGAAGACTTGCCTCGAGAATTAAAAGAAAAATGCTTCAGACTCGCTCAGGTATGAAAACATTTGGTTGGAAGAATGTAATCTTTATGGTTTTAAAAAGTAATTTAAAATGTAGTTTGTCTCTGGCTCCTTTTAAAAGTTGGCATAAATAAATGTATAATTGGAGCAAAAAGTACACTGAAAAAAAGAAAAATCCTAAAAGCTCCCCAAAATTAATAACTTGTTGTCTACATTTAATAATTGTTTTTCTTCAGCAAAAAATTATAAAATAAAATTTTGAAAACAACCTCAAAATTACTCTATTTTTATTGAAGTAGAAACTGCCTCCTTATTTTTTAAAGATTTTTTGTATTTTTAAGTAATTGGTGTTCAGCATGTTATACAATGAGAATGAGGGGAATACATGAAAATACAGTATGTTACGCTTTTGCAAAACCTTGAAAAGGGAAGAAACTTAAAATAAAAATATAGGCACTCGGCATTGATTTCATTTCTAGCTGCATCATTTCATGATTCCTGGTTTGAGGAAAAAAGAAATTGCCATTGGGTGATAAAAATTTTTTTTTCTGTATTCAGGCAATTCATGATGCGGAATTTCTTCTTGTATACACTGGCGCTGGCATTTCTACAGCCGCATCCATTCCTGATTACAGGGGACCAAATGGAATTTGGACCAGACTCCAAAAAGGAAAAGACATTGGGTACGCTATACTCTCTTTATTTGCATTTTTTTGCTTTTGAAATACTGTGTGTGTGTGTATATATATATATATATATATATATATATATATATATATATATATCTTGTATCTGAACAGTCCTAATGAATATGAATTAAATTTTTCTCGAAAATAAAGTGTGGTGGTGAATGGTGATATTAATTAGTTGAAAGCAACGCGCAGTTTAATATTTTGTTTGGCGACCAAGACGAGATGAATGATACATTACGTTTTACAGTATCGTTATCGTCGTTGTCATAAATCTTTACCGAGTAAAGTGTGTGAAGTATTTGATCTCCCATTCTAGTTTTTATATTTTACAAAAGATTACGCAGTTTGTAAATACTATGGAAATTATTTTAAGAATGTGAAAAAGATATACGAGAGTGCGTAGGTGTGATAAGTACGGGCAGGCCGCGTAGATGATGGGAGAATGTCATTAGTAAGCGTGGAATTGATATAGATGTGGCGCAAGAATTAATGAGAAACGGATACTAAATAAGCGGTTCGCGAAGAGACGCCGATCTCCCCCGACGTACTGCCGAAGGTATACCCCAAATCTATCGTGAAATGTAACACTGGATCCCTGACGTTAGGGTGGTACTTTATTCCAGGTCGTGATCCCCACGTAGTATCTTGTACGTACGTGTTGAGGGGGGGGGGGGCGTTGATTGTTTTCATTCTCGAGTTTAAACGTTGTATCCACACCATGAAGGATCGAGAATGGGTTTTGAGATAATGTACGCGATGCAGGACAGTAAAATACGCAGCATATTCATTTATTCTAATTTGTTCATTCGATGAACATATTTTTAATATGGAACCTTTCGCTCTACTTTTTTCAAACATCGAAGGTGTTGAATGAAAACTTCCCCCTCCCTCCCCTAGGAATGAATTTTTTAGATTAAGATTTTTTTCAATGTAGTGGCGCTCAAGAATGAAATATACCGGACTATTAACCTACCTTCCCAATTTTTACGTTTAATGTAAATAATTTTAACGCGTAATTGCGTTCAATTTTTTTTGAAAATTAAAAGTTTAACTTATTGCGAATTAATGCGATAAACGTGTTTTCAATAATTGGATAAAAGTAAAAAGCACCATATGAGAGAACGGAATGTTAATATTCAGAGTACAGGTTTCCATACTTCACCCGTCATCTTTCAGCAGTACGGTGGAAGAACTAAATAAGAGAGAAGTTCTTAAATACCGGAGGCTCGGAGCTCGCGTGATTGAGAAGTGGCTCGTTATTACTTATTACTTTCCTTATCGCCGGATTAAATCTATAATTTTCTTTTGATAAGTTGAAATTTGGGAGTTTCGATTAAAGCAGACTCGAGTATTAATCTCTCGATTTAATTATTTGAATTAAAAACTATTTTGCTTTCAGTGAAATTAATAGAGTGATGATTACGTTGAATGCGTTTAAAAATTGGTAAATTCGTTAGTGAGCTTGATGTCTTTCTCGCGCTCCTTCAGTCGTTTTTCCAAAGGTCAAGGTGACGGAGGTCAAAGTCAAATATGGAGGTCCGTGCCATAACCTTTGAACCGCTCTACATAAATTGATGAAACGTCACGCATTATAAATCATTACGAGACTCTGGGTCCCTGTATCAAAGGTCAAAATAACTTTTGAACCACTCGATATAAATTGATGAAACTAAACGTACATGGTGATTCATAAATGCCTTTCATAAACTGCGGGGTGTGTTCTTGAGACGAGTAAGGAAAAAAGATCATATGACGCGTTCGGTGGAGAAGGGGCGAACGCCACAAAATTCGAAAAATGAGTTTTTTGTCGTATAATTATCCTTTAAAACCTTTGCTTTACCTATGCAAAAAATTAGATGTTAGTCTGCACTCTTTCACGGTAAAATTTAGGTTTTAATGTATCTCAGAGAAATTCACTCCGCATCATTGCTTCACATTGAACACATCTATCTACTTTCTGGTCACTCGACAATGCCCTGTGATGCTCAATTTGGCCAAATTGAACAAAATATAAAAAATTATTACAGCAATATTATTTACACCAAAAAAGATTATGTTACGGCCATAACTACAGCCGTTTCGCAGCGCTTCCTAGTTGTAGAAATGAAACAGGCTGATTTTCTCGATTTTGACGTCCTAAAAACGTGCATTGTCATTAGGAAATCAACAACTACTAAATTTACAGATGCAAGAAAGTTAATATTTGACTTTCAACACAAAGAAGGCTACGTAATATTTACTGCATACCGCACAACCCCAGATAATAGCCATCCCGTCAGACTGCAGAAAGGGAAAAAATCCTACAGTGTCAGTTTATTCAATCTAGCCCAGCAGACACTGCAACCAAAGTATTCCCAATTGCTGCCAATAACTAAGGAAAAAATAAAAGATCTCAAAGAATTATCAGACCTATGCCTGCAACTGCAGTGAACTATTATACAAGATTGTTAAAGGAACTGGAAGAAACCGAAACAGTTGAAGCAGGTAATACAACATTCGACGAAGAGGACCAAATAATGGATTACATCAATTAACATCAGAAGCTATCAATAAATAATATTGTAAAATTTCTTGGCGTTTTATTATATCGACATATTACACAACAATATTTTACTCAAATATGTGTTCAAATTCATACAACATTTCAATAAACCGGAAAAATACAAAGGTTTAAAGTTTACAAACTTTAACTGCATTTTGTGGCATAATTCGCAAATGTTGCGTTCGCCCCTTCTCCACCGAACGCGTCATATAAACGTCGGTCGAGAAACCCGTAGGTTTCGAGCTATAGCACGCGACAGAAAAATGAAATTCCTAAAGATTTTTTTACGAGGGAATATCTCGATGCTGCGCATCCTGACGGGTGGATAAGGTGCGGTGGTCCTATTCCGTGGCCACCTCGGTCACCATATCTAAACCCTCTTGATTATTACTCGTGGGGTCATTTAAAAAGCCTAGTTTATGTTACAGAAGTCCGAGCACGTGATGAATTGTGGCAACGAGTTCGAGACAGTTGCAAAACGATCCGCAATACTCCAGGAATTTTTGGGTGTGTCGGACAATCACTGGTGCGACGTGCTGAGGCATGCATTCAAAAAGTAGGAAAGAATTTCGAACATTTACTTTAATGAAGCGAATGTATCACATTATGTATTTACATAAAATGTAAAAAATCTTTAGGAGTTCCATTTTTCTGTCGTGTGCTAGAGCTCGAAACCTACGGGTTTCTCGACCTATATTTATATGGTCTTTTTTCTTTACTTTTGTCTCAAGAATATACCCTGCTATTTACGAAACACATTTATGAATTACCCGAAGACGATATGTCGTCAGCAGTACTCAAGTTCTTGCATCAAAGGTCAAGGTCACAAATAGAGGAGAGGACATTAATGTCGTTCTGACAGTTCTTGTTATTATTTGGATGGTAACTGTCTCTGGGAAACTGAAGGTTACAATTATTATTATTTTCATTAAAAAAAAAAAAGGTGACATACAGTGTCCCATATCTCCAGGAAATTGGGGTTAGGGGCTCGAGCCAGACATACCTTAGCCAGAGTCAGTTAAGTAGGGGCGGCCAGCCCGCCGCCACGCCACAACGTAAAATACAGAAAAGACAACCACCCAGCTCTGGGCAGCAGTGGGATTCGAACCTACGACTCAGAGGAATCTCAGCACTGCCGAACGGCTGATCGAGCCATGGGACTATTTTCATTACATGTGGATTATTTCTTTCTGGCTGCATAATAGGCGTGATTAATAAAACGTTTTGGATAATATAAGGTGCCAAAAATACTTATATTTTTTATTTCAGAATCTTTATTTCTTCGTTTCAAGTGTAGGGTCTTTGATGAGGACTTTTGATTCATAGATTCATATTTTAAGTTTAGTTGTCTTTAACTTTGAATTTTGACTAAGTCCGGTTTTGACACTGACATTGACTTCGAATATGAATAAATTTAAATTCGGAAGTCAGAAAGCAAAGTAAAAGTTAGAAGTAAAAAAAAAAAAAAAAAAAAAAATTCCAAATTCAATTTAGTGAAATTCGATCAAAATTCGGGGCGTAAGTCAGAAGCAGAATTCAGAGTGAAAAGCTTAGTCAAATTCCAGATTGAAGTAAAAGGCAAAATTCAAAGCACAGGCCACAGTGTTTAACAAAATTTAATAAAAGTCTAAGCAAAAATAAGAAGCATAGTTGAAATTCAAAATGAGAATTCGCTTCAAAATTTGGTTGGCTTACCTACCTAGACGGACTTCGTTTCAATTACATTTCAGTAACCATGATCTCACAACAGCAGAGCCAACATATACGCACATGGCCCTCTCGTATCTTCACAGTAAAGGAATAGCTCGTCATGTTGTTTCACAAAATTGTGATGGACTTCATTTGCGCTCAGGGTTGCCAAAAACCTCCATTTCAGAGGTTCATGGAAATATGTACATTGAAGTAAGTAGGAAACCGTTTCCTTATTCGCCATTATAGAAGTTATTCAGCAAATTGTAAGTATGCACTAAACATATTTCATATGTGGTTGTGCCCAAATGGCTTAAATTTCCAGGCTTAGCGTCCTGTGATGAATTAACTAACCGAAATTAGTTTCATTTAAGGCCATAGTTTGATTTTCTAATAAGTGAATTAATATTTAATACTTTAATCTTTCATTGAGTAATATCGTTTATAGGTGTGCAAACATTGTGTTCCAGCAAGAGAATACGTTAGAGCCTTTGATGTTACAGAGAAAACTTCCACATTTAACCACACAACAGGTAGAAGATGTTACAGGTAAATTTAAATCACATAATTGTTTATAATTGTATTGTGATTGGATGTAAAATTATAAAATTCTCGTTAATTGTACCAGTTCATTTTAGAATAAAGGGGATTTTTGTTATGTAGATAACGAGTGAGATTAATATTTTCATTAATTAGAATTTGTTTTAATTAAACGAGAATTCAACAATATCAGTACACAATCAGAGGCGTAAGTATCGCAGTTTACAGTTTCAATTGTAATTCAGGTGCGGGGAGCCCCTTGTAGACACAATTGTCCACTTCGGGGAAAGAGGTCGCTTACGGTGGCCTTTGAATTGGCAAGGGGCGTGTCAGGCAGCGAAAGCATGCGACACCATCCTCTGTCTTGGATCTAGTTTAAAGGTCGGATCAAAAGTGTTTCCTTAATTTGGATTTGTTAGTTTGTTGTTTTATCTTCAAGCATAAGAAACAAGTTGTTGGATTTATTTGGACATAGTTATTCTGTTGAAGCGCTTGAAAAGGTTTTGGTCAGTTAGAATTTATTGTAGTTGTCTTGAACAGGTTTTAAGGAAATATCCGTGGCTGTGGCAAATGAACCGACATCCAAAAAGAAGGCCTCACCTTTATATTGTTAACTTACAGTGGACGCCCAAGGATAAGGACGCCACCATGAAAATAAACGGTAACAAGTAATATATCATTATTATTAATTTTCGGTAAGCTGTAACTAACTGGTTAGGTTCAAAGTAACTGTTCAGTCATGTTTTAACCTCAGATGCGCATTTAAAGTTGGTGTCAGTGTTTTCAACGTATTGTAAGTAGTAAAGAATTTTTTCAGGACTGTACAGTAGAGTTTTCTACCCATATGTTTTCATGATAACTTTACATAGTCTAAATTTGTCATATGCCTGTATGACATTTTTATTGATGGATAACTGAAAACTGAATTGAACCATAAAATGTAAGACAAATATATAGTATAATAATAATTAAGTTTTGCATATAGCTTAATGCAGTAGTAATTATCTCCACAAATAATAAAGAAAATTGAAAAAGTTTTAATATGTAACGTTAAACCCACAGTTAGTCTAGCTAGCTTGTCTGTAGTAGGTTTCTGGACTTCTATCAATATTTTCATAAGATGCACGTAGTTATAAGCTCTGACAGACAGTGAAATTATGTTTATGTCGGAGATGTTTAGTTTTTGAAGAATAGCAGTTAGCCGGAAGGCAAGATGTGCAGAATTGACCTTAGGTTTGTCTCAACAGGGAATCATTGGTTCCCAAACTGACTAAAAAATGGGCCAGGATTGAAATAGCATTCTTTTTTCCCTTCCTGCCAGCTGGTTTTGTCCTGCCCTACCTGATACAGTAGTTAAAGGTATTTTGGTTGTATAGGTAACAAATAAGGTTGCTAGTTTTATTGTTTAACTAACACTTGACTTGACGTTATCTCCTTTTCTGTATTTTCAGGAAAGTGTGACGATGTTATGAGGCTGATAATGAAAAATTTGGGTTTTGAAGCGCCCAAGTATATCAAAGCGGAAGACCCAATTTTTCAGATATCCACAGCTCTCCATGCCAATGAATTGGCCACTGTCAACCGCCCACTCATTGAACACCCAAATTCTCATTCCAATGCACCCGCTCAGAATGTGGTTATGGGGAGTAAAGTTGGTGCTCAAGCACAGCGCTTATTTACAACCTCTTTAATAGAAGAAAATTCTGCCTTTGACGAGAGATTAAATTCCCCTTCTGAAGCCATCATTAATTCAAATCACAAAAACATTATTTTGGGCAATTTGTCTCCGGTTATAAAAAGAAATAATGTTACCAATTTTTCCAAAAGTGGTAATATTAAGCATGATGAATTCAAAGAGGAGACAGACGGAGAAGATTTTGAAATAAAAAGTGAGGTACCGGATACAAAAGCTGACGGAAGCTGTTTTAAAGACGTTAAAAAAGAAGACCCAGAAGATAGTAATACTCCGCTTTTGGAGCAACTAAAATCCGAAAATAATTTAGATACCAAAGAAGAAATTAAACAAGAAATTAAAACAGAAATCAAAGATGAACAAAAGGTGAAAAGGTTCGATGATGAGGATTTAGTGAGAACCAATTTACACACATCAATGTCTTCTAGTGATTCGGAAAGCCCTTGTTCTCCTAAAATGGAAGCGGGTTTCAGCCGAAGACTTTCCCTACCTTTTCTCGATTCTCTTAAGAACAAAGAAATCAATTTCAAAGAAATAAACTTCTACGGAACGGGATTGTGTATTCGAAGTACAAACCAACCTTTGGATCAGATTTCCAATGATGATGAGGATTGTGATGACAGTTCTGTTTCCTCTCTGACCTCAGACACTAAATTCGAAAACGTTTCTGAAGGAAAGAAAGCTGATGATGACCATAATGAAATATGTGAAAATATGGATTTTTTATTTGTTTCGGACGATTCATCCGATGTTAAAGTGGGTACGTTAGAAAGTAATAATTTTTATGATCAGGATAAATGTACTGTAATCACAAGTTTGGCAAATTGTTCTTATTCTGTAGCATTATCTGACACAAAGAATTTAGTTCCTCATAATCCACTAAGAGAGAATGAAAACAGTGATTTTAATTTTGGTAAAGTAAATGCACCTTTTAATGCGTATGACAAAGAACCATCAGCATTAATGGGTGAAATCTCTATCAGCGGAAGTACCCTTGAAGCCAGCATGTTTTCTGGACCGAATGATGTTGCATCACCATTAGGAAAGGAGGAAGCAGAAACCATATTGGCTTCTGAGGTTACGATTCCCACTGAAACGAATATTGAAGTACCTTTCAGCGTACTCTTGGCGGATTCAAAGTATATTAATTGTAAGAGAGAGGGCAGTTATTTACTTCATACTAAAATAGTCGATGGAGTGATCCACGCAGCCGATGTAAAGTCTTTGAATGATATTGACAACGAAGAAACACTGAATGGCATTTCTAATTTAAGCCAAAAGCCATTCCCTCAAAAGGATTCTCATACCGAATGGTGTAAGAAGTCCAGCGGCCGTTTAAAGGCCGATAGGAAGAAGAGCCCCGTCAAAGACAGAAGTAAAATGCCTTTGGAATTGGATGATGACGTGAAGCGATTGTGGTTTTGGGGCTTTGACACGCGACCCAAGGAGGAGGAGGAAGAGGAGGAGCCACAGCGAAGACTCACTCGCAGCAGCTATCAAAAGGCTCTCTCCCACCCCATTGCCGTGCCCGAAGGTATCGAATGCGATTGCCTAATAGCCAATACAGAACTGTGTCGCCTCTCTATGCCACGTCCTGAAGCTCAGCCGCTGGAGGAGGAAATGGTAAGGGCGAGAGAGGCGGTGCGGAAGAGACGCCAGTACAACTACAGGAGGTTCGAACCCGTTTTTGAAGTGACGTTGAAGAGCTTGACTTACGAAAGAAGGAAGATGCGAAGGTCAAGAAGGGAAGAGGAAGAGGAGGACGAGGACGAGGAAGAATTGAAGGTAGTGGTGGAAGGAGAGGGAACCGAGGTGGTGAAGAAGAACGGGGAAATTAAGGTGGTTCCTGGATGGTATGGAAAAGGTTACAAGAAAATCCTGAAGAAGAAAAAGAACAGCCTTTAACATAGAAATGGTTTAAACACACTTATATTTTTATATTTAATTTTGCTCAGTATTGAATTCCTTCAATTTGGAAGTAGAATAATATAATAATAATAATAATGCAATATAGCTGAAAATGCTCAAACATTATTATGCTTTTAACCCCTTCAGCCCGATTACGTACCGTGATTGCCTCGCGACGCCTAATATTTGAGGTACTCGCGTACCTAATCGTGATGAAGTGGGGTAAGAACACTACTTCCAGTGATTATTATGTACCGTAAGGAACTTTAGGAGAGAAAAGTTGAATACTCATTTGAAGAAAACTACAAATAGGCCTACTTTGTTAAAATTATGGAGCCTTTATTCTGATAGATGAAATGCCTCTACTCATCAAATCAGGTCGCAAAATAGTGAAAATTTGAACAGAATCCTAAATTTATTTTCCGATACTTGGACAGAATTTTTAAAAATTTTAGCTCATATTCTTTTATATTCCGTAAACAAGTTTTGCATAGGAGTAGAATTTATTTTTTAGAAATGTGTCCGTACCTTACTTTGTGAATTTCAGCGTACACCCATATATATATATTAAGTTGATTTTTACGAAGTTTAAAATTTTAGTCATGTCCACTATAACTCGGTAATGCATAGAAATTAAGTAGTTTAATACTCGTGCTTTTTATAACTGTTTAAATATAAATATCAGAAAAATTATTAGTGTTATAGAATATAAAATTGTCACGGAAATTCATTATAAATATAATGGGC
The DNA here is from genome assembly GCA_023014485.1 of Bathynomus jamesi. Lineage (NCBI taxonomy): Eukaryota > Metazoa > Arthropoda > Malacostraca > Isopoda > Cirolanidae > Bathynomus > Bathynomus jamesi. Next base: position 1,230,244 of record JAJOZX010000312.1, on the reverse strand, counting down.
AAACGAGATGTTGATTTAAAATATCATTCCCAATTCAAAACCAGAAGAACACTGACGAAAGATCCTTCAAACCATGCAAAGAAATTTAAATTATAAGCAGACCATAGACACGGTTTTACGGAGGAAATTTTTTTTCTTGCGTAATATTAGCACTGCTGTGTAGCTAATTATCCGCAAACTGAAAAAACTGAAATTTATGAAACCGTTGTATACAATCGGTGTTCTTCTGTAATCGCTGAATATTTGCATTCTGATCATGTTAGTGCCTACTGTAGCTTTGTAACTGTTTAGGATAAAATATTCTTTACAGGGACCTAGAAAGGAAACGTGTTGCAATCGGTATCTTAAAAGGGAGAGAGAAGTTTATATATATATATATTTTTTTTTTTGTCGTCGTCAATTTCTTAACTTTTGCTATTGATTTAATTGACATTCATCTCTATGTTTACAGAGCCCTACTCGCATTTTCTCTGATTGCCCCTGTAAGTAAACTAAAAATAATTACTTGATAATTTATGTATTAACACTAATTCAGTGATGCATTCAAAGTTTAACTGACATTAGTATTTTTAGCCAATACTTGCCAATTTTAATGTTCTGGCTTGAGTTTTATGGAAATGTTCACATTTTATAACATTTTAACATATATCTCCAGAAAAGATAATTAAATCATATATCGATTAAAGTCATCTTGGATTGGGATTGTATTTATATTAAGAGGCGTTCTCGCGACTGGCAGGATGTACTTAACATCCATGCATTTTTTTTTACCACCATTTCCATTTCATTTGTGAATGGAAAAATTGTGACGAAAAAGAAACATGATAATTTCAGGTGCTTGTTTTCATTTGGTAATGATCTGTTACTCGTTCCTCTAACCTCTTCCTTGTCACTGTCATGAAACTAGAAGTGAATAGAGGTTACTGAATATTAACGTCTTTTTGATAATTTGCGTGCCGTATTTCCGGGTGTAGGAAGTACTCAACCATAAATGTTTGGAGGAAATACCGAATACAGAGTGCGTAGATGGCATTTTTGCCATTACCGTGTCATAGTAGTACAAATTATTATTATTATTATTATATATTATTTGTTTATTAATTATTATTATTACTCATTAATTATTATTATTATTATTTCACTCCTGGTTCGGCTCATCCAGAAGTCGTTACTGATTATAGGCAACACAACATAATGGGTTTCTAATATTTATTCCAAATAGTACTTGCCTATTTATTTATCTCGTCTTTCATATGGAGAATAAAGGAATTTGTACCGTTTTCCTATCATTTTAGGAAATTAAACAATGAAGGGTTGTGTTAAAGTTCTGGGAACATTACATTTTATTTTGTGTAGCTTTTGAAGCTCTCCATTTTTAGTGTAGATGCAATTTATTTATTGAGTTTAGTTTGTAAATTGATAGCGGTGGTGTTAGATATTTTAGTACTGTTGATTGTTTATCATTAAGTTCGTTATTGTCCTATCAAACATGACCAACTCATGAACAATTCTAACTCTATTCAAATGAATTTGTATTAGATTTGTTTTTTATTTATTTAGGGAATCGTTGAAATGAGTCATTTATTATTTAATTATTCAATATTAAAAATTCCAACATAACAGTTGCGAATAAGTAAGTTTTTTTCCGTTAAGTAATAGAACATAGTTTCATTTGTTTACATTGTTCATGGCCAAAAGACAATTTAGTATTTACATTGTAAATGTAAGGATTTTGAGAGTTCTTTCACTATTGTGAACTAGTCATTCTATAAATTAAATAATTCAAGTTTGAAGAAAAAGATTTTGTTTTTCGATTTGTAGATGTTAAAAAAGGGGGTGAATACTTTGGTCTTTTTTTTTTTTTTTTTTTTTTCCCTCCCCCCTTCTTGGAGTAACTGAAAACTTTCGTTGCTACCTCAAACGCAGTTTACATTTTTTTCCACTTCCAATGTGTTCATTTTTAATTGAGTAGGAAAATAATTTAACTAATATATAGGAAATCTCTATACTAATAATAATTTTTTATTTAATGATGAATTTTATAGAAAATAAAAATACTTCCTATTTTTATTTTTGTTCCTAAGTGAGGAGGAGATTGTAGACACCAAATAGACCAGGGAAACACTCCGTGGGGGATGTTAGGCAGGACACAAGGAGTGCTGGAACTCCCCTTTCTCCCGTCACTGTCCTCCTTAGCTGATCTTTTTCCGTGTCTCCTTTACCCTGAAAGGAGTCCAACGTACTCTCAAAACCACGCTTCTCCCTTTATTCTTCACTGTACAATAAAGTAGGACCGGCCAAAACAATTATTTTTATTTTTTTTTTTTTTTTAAACGACACTGTTAGTCATTTGGGTTAACAAGTGTGTGCGACCCCCTGTATATAGGGTATGGTTAATTAATCATTTTTAGGAAAAAGTGATGAATGATGAAATTTTCTAATTAATGATTAACTGATTAAAAATTATTACAAATTAAATACTTTTGAAAAGAGTAAGAAAGAGCTTTATTGTTTCTGTTGCGTGAGATAAGACCAAAGAAAACAGCTTGCTTTAGTACAAGAAATCAGGCATGGGCGGATTAGACAGTTTATACGTGCAAAAAGTGCCAAATTTAAATGATACATTACAATTTAAGGTAAAATGCTGGTGAAATTATGAGGAAAATTAATCATTTCCCATCATTTTATAAAAATATTTTTTGATTAATTAATGATTAAATTCGAAACGATGATCAACTGATTAATCAGAACCATTCCCTACCACAGCTGTACCCCTCGCACATAGTCCCCCCCCCCCCCCCCCCCCCCCCCTTTTTCCCCACTCTTCTAGCTGAGATTTCACAATAAGCTTCGAACCTATTCTGAACATCAATTTAAGATATGTTAAAAATAAGTTCGAAGACCTTATTTGCCCTTATTTAAATCAAATGGGGTATCATCTTTATTTACGGATACTATTTTGGTTTTATGCAGGATTGCCAGTTTTCACTAATGTGCAAAAAAAGTCTGGCAACACTAATTTTTTTAGCACATTTTTGTTTCAGATTATTGATTAAATGCCTTGAGTGCAATTTCAGCCAAAACTCTGTTTGGATAAGTCTCCATAACTGTTAAAAAAGCTAGGTCGTTTCTAGGGGCCCTCACTGCCAAGGGTGCTTCATGTCAATATTTACAATAAACAAATGTCAAATGTCACAATGAGACAAAGATCTTTCAGACCCTCTTTTTCATGAGCAGTAAGTTTCATTTGCTCCTGGAAGAGAAAGATTTTCAAAGCATAGGTAGCTTTCGGCATTCAGCGAGCCTGATGAAGAGCTCCTGGAGCTCTGATGTTGCACTTCTTAGGCAAACTTCCTCCCAGGAAAATTAGAGAAAGATGGAGGAATTCACTGTAGTCATCTCTTGAGAAGTTGCTGTTCTGAAGAGCGTCGGAGAGGTACTGTATCATCTCTTGACAAAGTTCCCACAAGTTTCCTTCAAAAAGTTCCATTCCTGCTGATATAAAGTTTTATTTATTGATAACTGGCCATTGTGCCATGAATCACTTAAACAATGAGACTTGTGGTCCTTTCGAAGGTTCAAGAATACTAGAAAATACGTTAGTCAAAACGACTTCATACACATGATGACGACATGCTATCCACGTCAGAGAGCGACCTACAGCTCTCTCTATCAGGGTACAAGCTCCAGACATCAGCCCAGCATTTGATGCTGTTTTATTAAATACAAGCCCCTGCAACTGATTTCTCAAGCCCCACTCATCCAACATCCTGAAGCAGACATCAGCTTGTGCTTGTCCCGTTCCGTGGGATGAGTGGAACACCAAGTAGTTTATCTTCGCCTGAACAACGATTGCGATGCGGTCCACATTTTCATGTCCCTCTGTTATATTAAAAAGCATTTTACCATCCCAGTGAAGCAGAAGCGGAGTGTCAGGAGAAAAGCTTGATTTTTTCAGCAGTTGCTATAGTTTCATGAGCTTTAATTCGAGATCGACGAATTGTACTTCGAGAAAATAACATTGAGCCCAGATCATGGCCAAGAGACTTAGCTGATGCTGCAATAACAAAGGCTGCATTGCGATCGTTTAGATTAACACAGTCGAGTGCCTGGGCTACTTCATCTGAGAACTCTTTTCTTGCATTTGGAAGGAGGGTTCGATGATGATGATGATGTAGATGGATGACACGATGCATCAGAATCCGTGGACGAGGAGGAGGAATCCACATCAGTTATCACAAGAGGGAGGGAATAAAATCTAAAAATATTAATAAAGCAATTGATTAAATAACAGAGAGGAAATATAATTAATGAACATACATTTTATAGAGATTATCATAGTCAAACTGAAACAGATAAAATATTATCTGCGGTCCACCAATGCCCAAGACTGATTGACAGATCTAAGAACCATTGTAATTGAAAGCCAGTTAGCCCATACTTTAAATTTCATCAGAATCATTTACCACTTTGCTAGAGAGAAGGTAAAGAAAGTACACTTCTAATTATGAAAATCTTGCAGTGAACAATTGTCTTGCCTGCATGGACTGGTACTGCATTTGTAAATTGTATGGTGATAGAATTAATATAAGTGATTCGAAAAATAAAATTTTTAATTTTTAATTAAAAAAGCGATTAGTAATAATAAATAAGTCATGGATAAGAATTATTAATTAATTTCATGTTTCTCCCCTCGTGGAGAAATCCTGAATCCGCCACTGTTCATTCATTCCAATAAGCTTACAAAAAAGGCCCTTTTACGGATGATGGGCCTTTTTGCCTATTATTCACGTTGGGTACCACGATTCTCAGAAAGGATTCGCCCTGTAATTGACGCCTCTTTTCCGCTCACTGAGGATTCTAAAAATGCTGTTTCGGATTTGAAAGAAGCCATAATTAAATCGATTAAACTGAAAACCGATGAAAAACTACCCTTTACTATCGAAACAGATGCGTCGGAGGCCGCTATAGGCGCCACACTAAATCAGGAAGGCCGCCCGGTTGCTTTCTTCTCGCGATCGCTTAATCGCGCCGAAAGAAATCACTGCGCCGTTGAAAAGGAGGCCTATGCGATCGTGGAATCAGTAAGAAAATGGCGCCATTATTTGGTTAGAAAACACTTTACCTTAATAACCGATCAGAAATCCGTGGTCTTCATGCTTGACACGCAACACAAGAGTAAAATTAAAAATTAAATATGACGTCAATCTGTTTGTAAGCTTGTTGGAATGAATGAACAGTGGCTGATTCAGGATTTCTCCACGAGGGGAGTAACATGAAATTAATTAATAATTCTTATCCATTACTTATTTATTACTACTAATCGCTTTTTTAATTCGGGCCCAGTAATTTTAATTATTTAATTTATTAACACCCAGGTGCACACTGCACATGCATAACCTCCTATGGACCTAATCAATATGTGTTTGAAGTTTCATGTTTGTAACTGCTTCCATTTTGGAGTTATGGCTGGAACAGACAGACAGACACAGACACACACACCGTCCTTTTATTATATATATATACAGGGTGGGGCACGGGAATCAAGTGTTTTTTGAATAGCTAGGAATGGGAGGGGCGTGCGGTAGGTAGCATTCCATTCCTGGGTTCATAGCATTTAACTTTAACTAACACTCACCTTTATCTTTCAGGTGCCATCATGGAGCAGTGGACGTTAGAACACCGCATGTTCGCGTATGATCATTTTGTTAGGAGTGGCGAGTCAGTGACAGCAGTTCAGCGTGCGTTTCGCCGCAGATTCAACATTCATCGAAATGACTCTGTTCCCGCTCGTGACACAATCTTACGTTGGGTTAACAATCTTCGAACAGGAGGCTCAATAATGAAAACAAAACCGAAGGGGCCGCAACGCACTGTCGTACTCCAGAGAACGTTGAAAGGGTCAGACAAGCGATGTTGCAAAGCCCAGGCCGCTCTGCTCGGAGACATTCAGCTGCACTCGGAATCAGCAATCGTACTGTTAGAGGGATTTTGCATGAAGAATTACATTTTCACCCATACAAGTTAGCGATGGTGCAGGAATTGAATGTAAACGATTGCCCCCAACGACTGAATTTTGCACAGGAAATGCTTGCACTTTATGAGCAGAATGAAAACATGATGGTGGTAATGAGTGATGAAGCCCATTTCCACCTTAATGGGGCCGTCAACAATCAAAACTGTCGGTATTGGGCTGCTGAAAATCCGCGACAACTCCATGAAAAACCGCTGCATAGCCCTAAGGTTACAGTTTGGTGCGCGGTGGGAAAGTTTGGCGTCATCGGTCCCTATTTCTTCGAACAAAATGGGGTTACCGTTACCATAACATCTGGGCGTTACATTGAGATGGTGAACACCTTTTTCATCCCTGAGTTACGAAGAAGGCGTATTGCTCGTCGACATTTGTGGTTTCAGCAAGATGGGGCCACGCCACACACCGCCAGAGCGTCAATGGCTGTTCTTCGCCCCCTGTTTCCCAACCATCTCATTTCGAGATTTGGTGACATTGCATGGCCCCCTCGGTCCCCTGACTTGTCCACATGTGACTTCTTTCTATGGGGGTACCTCAAGTCACGTGTCTACGAGGACAAGCCCCGTACATTAGATGCATTGAAGGAAGCGATCCGTCAACAAATCATCCAAATCAACAGAGACCTGCTGGGAAGAGTGGAGGCCAATTTTCGTAAACGCCTTCAACAATGCGTCGACGGCCAAGGACATCATATGCCAGATATAATTTTCGGTACATGATTATTATGACATGAAATGCTATGTTCTTACGAATGTTGTTCTACCAATATATTTTCTTTACAAAAATAAATATCATTTTCCTGATTATTCCAAAAACACTTGGTTCCCGTGCCCCACCCTGTATATATATATATATATATGTTCGAAAGTATATCTTTCACCACTAATTCGTCAAATATCGGTTAGATAGAGTGAAAGATATACTTTCCAACAAGATGGAGCCCCTGCTCACAGCACACCAAACTGTCACATTTCCTGAGAACGAAACACCGAATTTTATCGAACTCAATATGTGACCGGCTAGTAGCCCCGATCTTTCACCACTAGATTATGGTGTTTGGGAAGCCCTGAAGTCCAAAGTTTACATCCCTGGTACCAATATAAGAGACATAGATGAACTACGTGTAAGAATTCTGTTCGGCTGGGAGAAGGTGTCTCGACGAAATGTAAACAGGTGTATTGATCAGTGGCGTCCACGTTTGAAGGCCTGCGTTGAGCAGGAAGGGGAACACCTCGAGCAACTTCTCAATTAAGATGACCAACATGCTAAGGTAAGCATCTATGAAGTTTGGGAGCTCTGGTCCCCTTACTTTTTTTTAATATGACAGTTTACCTCTAAGGGGTCACTTTTTTACCCACCCTGTGTGTATATATATATATAGTGCTGGGATTAGCGCCGCTACTTTTCAAAATTGTTAGCGAAACAGGTAGCAGCGCTAATTTTTAGAGAAAGTCAATCGCTAATTTTTCAAAACCACTTGTACTAAAATTTGGCTCGCCGACAGCGATCTCTATTATAAAAGACTGACGCAGCACTAACTGTAAGTTGATCATGACATCAACATGTAGAGGTTCCATTGTTTTTGTTTTGAAAGTTAATGCAATTTGCCACATCACTGTTTCAGTAATATCCATTTTTATTCTGTAATCTGTTGTATCAATGGAACAATTAAGTTTTGGTATGATTTTCTCTGTCAATATTTTATAATTTCTTTGAGTTTCAGGTTGTGTATCTGAATTAAATATAGAAGTATAAATTGAATAGAATTTATTCTTCCATTGGTTTGTTTTCCCTATTAATATATACGAAAGGAACTTGACTCCTACATAAAAATGCTTTCATTTTCGTAGACTACAACGTCACACTTTTGTACCTTAGCAACTAATTATATTAAGGTGCCTACTAATATAATAGTAATCTAGTAATTACTAATAATTACTAATATAGTAATTTATGTAAGCAAATTACGGAAGGCAGAACATATATAAATTGGGGTGGTTTCACAAAAATTAGCGTTAGCGTTAGCGGCGCTAACTGGGAATTAGCGGGCACAGCACTGTATATACCTTCCCTTTCAGCCTTTCAAATGTTCCGTGCGATGATTCCTCATTTCACGAAGGTCAAACTTGTCGCCCCTCATCTCGAGTTGGCCTGGTGCAGTAGGGAGTTGGTTTCTTGTACTTTCCACCTCACATAGCCAGGTACGCCCGGCCCATCGGGGATTGTTTTGAGCCAGGAGTCTAATCTTCTTTTGAAGATGTCCACCACAACACCACTCGTGTTCCTTAGGTCTTTGGGCAGCTGATTAAACAGTTTTGGTCCTCTCACAACAAAACTATTTTCTTTCAGGGTTAAGGATGGTCCCTGTCTAGCCTTTAATTTGGGAACACGATACAGTCTTCCTTTTCTACTTTCCACTGTTGTTTGGGGAGTTACAGGGTTCAGAGTAAGATTAGGGACTAGTTTCTCCATTATTTTTCAAGTGTAAATAATGATGTATCTCTCTCTTTTCATTACCAGTGAATATAGGTTTAATTCGCATAACCTTTCTCAATAATTTAGTTCTTTGCACCCGTTAATTTGTAAATGGGAGAAACCGACGTTATGATTACTGTTCTTCGTTTCGTGTATTCGGTCCTTTTAGAATGAAATCAAAGTGGCAGATGGCTCCAGTTTCGATTTCCAAACCTTCTGATCAGGAAAAACAGAATCGAATGAACGTTGTCCTGTAGAGCGATGCAGAGATGCATCACTCTCTTTTGTGGGAAGAGAAAACGTGGCAATTTCCTTCCAAATTCGTCGAGGTCATAAGCTGAGCTTGCATCATGTCCGAGGGACATAGGCGAGTTCTCCGTGACCTCACGTAAATTTGCAGAAGAAGGGGGATCCCTCGAAAAATCCGCGCAATGCTCACTACTCTTCCAAGTATGAGCAGAAGTTGTGTGATTAAGGATTTCATCTGGGACGATCTCGTCACAGATCACTTCCCCCGGAAAATTCCCCTCCTCGAGAACTTCCTCGTAATGTCTGAGGCAGTTTCTTCATAGAGCGCTTCCATCTTCATCGTCTAAGAAGTGAGTAACCATCCGAAGCTTCGCGATATCATCGCGAACGTTATAATGAACATAATATCCCTCTAATGCGTCCAACCATTCGTCCACGTATTCTCTCTCCTTAAAAAGTGGAACCTTAGGGATATTACTCGTCCGATAATTATATCTATCCACTTTTCTTCGAAAACGACAAAGGAAAAGAAAAATGGACTTCCAAACGAGGAAGGTGAAGCGAAACAAAAAAAAAACTTAACCCTAATGTCGTATATACAACAAAATTGAAGCGAAAAAACTTAAGTTATTTCGGTTTAAATAAACAATAAAATCATCCCAAACGAAGATGCAAAACTTGTCTGTCGATTTCGACATATTACTCGAAATGTACGAATTCATTCTAATTTAAACCGCAAAACCACAAAAAAACAAAACAAAAAGACAAAACTATTCGTGCTCCAACGCAAATAACCACTTAAAACAAGAATGGGAAAAAGAAAAGAAAAAAGAAAAAAACTCCTTTTACCAAAATCTAACCCCAAAACGCGCCAAATTCGCAAGCTAAACGCGTCAACAAACAAACGTACGCACGAACTATATATACAAATACGACAAGTTTGGTGCAATTAATTTCAGAGTCTGCTATGAAATGAAAATCAATCCAAAATTCCGTTTTCTGTTATACCAATACGAGACAATTCACTAGTGATGCACTGGAGGCAGATTTCGGCCGGAGGGCCGGAACCTCCGGCTTAGTGTTTTTTCCTCCGGCCGGAGGTTCCGGCCAATTGATTTATTTCAGTATTTATGTATGTATGTGTGTGTGTGTGTGTGGTCCATCGTCTCATCTATTTAGGGTTTATATATTATAGTCCTGCTATTTTAAATTATTAAGTCTTTAATAACTTAAACTTTATAAAAGTCGACTTTCTATGTTTTGTGTGTGCTAATTTCTCTAAAAATCCCCACTGAACAGAATATCCTCAGATTATGAAACTTATGATGTCTTGCTCAATGCTGAGTAAAGTAGTCTATATCAAATCAATTATTAATACAATCACCGATCACTCATAAAATAAATTATTATTACAGTCACTGAGAACTGAAATATTAATACAATCACTGATCACTCATAAAATAAATTATTATTACAGTCACTGAGAACTGAAATATTAATACAATCACTGATCACTCATAAAATAAATTATTATTACAGTCATCTGAGAACTGAAATATTCGGATATGTGCAGAAATGAGGTTTTATAGTTTTATAGAATTAAAACTAAAAGTTGTCAGAATTGAGTTTGGTGTACTTGGCACTGGCCGGAGTTTAGTGAGACCTCCGGCCGGAGCAGGAGGTTTTCTAAAATGGCCGGAACTCCTGCTCGGCCGGAGCCGGAGCTCCGGTGCATCACTACAAAATACATCTACTTAGTACTTAATTCACTCTACTTATCAGTTACATCTTACACTAAAATCGACACTTATGCACTAATGAACACTTATAATTAACGGTCACTTGGGTGTCCTTGAGCACTTGGAGTCTGATTTCTTTAGGTCCACTTTTTACATTGGTCTAAGTTCACCGTGTGCATACACTTTTAAATCATAAGCGATTTTTATCAAACTTTAAGAGAACAAAAATTTAGAGAAATTAATTTCAATGAACTATTGGAAAACGTAAAGTGAAACTGATACGATTTCTGCAAGGTTTAGAACGGATATTGTCGTTTTGAGAACTTTTTAGAACTTTGGAATTGACTCAACTCTATAGCTTGGAAGGTATAAACTTTCAAGGGTTTGTGCAGTGAAAGGTTTACGTGTAAACATTGTTCAAGTTTTTTGGATGTACGCGTTGGTGGCTAATTGCCTCTGACATCAATCATTCCACGTCTCAAGCGTATTTCAATACATTAGTGCGTAGGGCATGAATGCACTGGTATCGCCTAAACGGGTATATGGAGTACGTGTAGTGGTAGTTCCTGAACTGGAAATACGGTTAAAGAAACAATTTGTAAATGGGATAAACCGATGTTATGATTACTGTTCTTTGTTTCGTGTATTCGGTCCTTTTGGAGTGAAATCAAAGTGGCAGATGGCTCCAGTTTCGATTTCCAGACCTTCTGCCGTGGAGAAAACTCCCAGGGTTCCACGTATTACAAAAGATTATTAAACTTGCAAGTCCTACTCTAATAATGATAGTAGCAAAAGAATTTATATAATTGTAGTTTTACACTTAACTCCTTTATGTGATTTATAATAGCCTAAAAGAACATTTAGAATTTAGAAATCTCTGTTTGAGATTTATAAATACTGGAGTCATTTAGGGTTATCGAAAAAGGATGCCAAGCGAGTGTACTGGCATCGAGGCACTTTATACAATATTAAAAATTTAACGGATTCATATTTTAATTTATACGAACAGAATAATATCTTTTAAAGGATTAATACTTTAATTTATATAAAAACAGAACATTTGTAAATTTTAACATAAATTTATTTTCCTGTGGAAACCCTTTTCCACACATACACAAGGAATTACCCAAACCAATATAATTCTAGTATAAAAAATGTTCAATTTGTAGCGACTTCTAAATCTGCTCCAATTTGCTCAAAATTTTGTGTGAGTGTTACTATTGCATAGTGTAACAAGATCAGCCTTGAGGAGATTGACTTTTTAAAGTTTGAAGTTTTACCATACTATCTTGGACCATCCTACTGCACACGTATACAAACGTTCTCAAATGTACTCTGACATCAAAATATGTCTGCTTATTTTCTCACAAATTGGGCTACTTTTAAACCCGTCTCGCTACTAAATTTTCACTTTAGGCTTCTTGCTATTTTCGGGCTATTTTATGTAATAAAAATAGAAAACGTCAAACCACACATTTACATTATTAGTTTTAATAAACAATAAAAAGTAATACACATATTCTCTCTCTCTCTCTCTCTCTCTCTCTCTCTCTCTCTCTCTCTCTCTCTCTCTCTCTCTCTCTCTCTCAAAGATGTTGATTTTAGAAGCATGTTTAGTTTAAATGATAACCCAACTCGTAACAATGGTTGGAAGTTGGATTTGAAACAGTTTAGGACTAGTGTGTGTGGGAATTACTTTACCTATAAGATCTGTGACACGTGGAACAGGTTACCTTCAGAAGTTGGGAACAGTTCCTCTGTGGATCATTTCAAGAAAAGGTTAGACCAAATCCTGCACAGTATTTAAGTGTGTAGAAAATTTTCCCCTTGTTTTCATTGGTACCTCCTCGGTATGGGCCGCAAGGCCTTTTGAGGTACTTCTTTTCCTTGTAACTCTCTCTCTCTCTCTCTCTCTCTCTCTCTCTCTCTCTTTCCACGTTGGAGGGGGCTCAGGCTCCTGCGGAGATTGTCCCCTCGTTAGTGAGGGGCTCTTCAACTCCCGACAGCCCTGGCTGTTCGGGAAACGGGTCGTGCTAGGGGGCGGTCAGAATAGGGGAGGCTCCCTCCGTGCAATGCTTTTTAATGCTAGGTCGATCAGGAACAAGTTTGGCGAGCTACGGGCGCTCTTAGCATCAGAATACCAGGATATCGTTGCTATCACCGAGTCCTGGATTCATACTGATCGTAGGGACTACGTTGGGGAGTTCGAAATTCCCGGGTATAGAATGTTTCGCAAAGACCGCACCCGTGGGGAGGGGGGCGGGGTACTAATATACGTCAGAGACACGTTGAGTCCGGTTGACTGCTAGTTCCGGTCGGAACGGGAGCTGCTTGGCGTCGATCTGAACGTGGGAGGGACGAACTATAGGTTAATCTTGGTATACAGACCTCCGCATCTCCTCCTCGAGGAGGATACAGCCCTGTACACCGAACTCAGTAGCCTGCTAGGGGATAGGGTGTGTGTAGTTTTAGGAGACTTCAACTGTCGCGGCATATAGTGGGAAAACAGGACTGCCGATGCTGAAGGGAGGAGGCTAGTTGACTTTGCTGATGAGAACTTCCTTACTCAGTGGGTCAACGAGCCTACACGAGGCGAAAGCGTTCTAGACTTAGTATTCACGACCGAAGACAACCTCGTCACTGGCCTCACCGTTGACGAATCATTGGGCGGGAGTGATCACGGTCTTATTAGGTTCCGTGTGTGCGTAGTAACTCGAGAGGCAGTAAGCTCGATCTCCGGCGGGCGAACTTTGTTAGCCTCAGGGATAGCGTAGGAGAGATGGGGTTAGAGGTTGGCGGCGATGTTGAGGGACTGTGGAGTGCATTCCGGGACGAGTTTATGGTGCTGCAGTCTGCTGCCATACCCTCAAAACCGGTCACCCCTGCTTCAACGCAGCCTAAGTGGTTCAATCGTGACATCGCTTCGGCTATCCGAAATAGGAAAGTAGCGTATAGGAGGGCGAAGGCCAATCGTTCCCACGAGAACACTGAAGCGTATGTCCGCCTGTGTAGGGAAGTGAAGGCGAAGGTTAGGCTAACGAAACGTAACGAAGAACTACGGGTGGCAAGCCTCTGCAAGGGGAACCCTAAGGAGTTCTTCAGTTATGTTAATAGTAGAAAGCCCATTAGAAGCGGCGTTCTGCGGACCTCCGACGCGGACATCGCTAATGTGCTTAATGAGTACTTTGCGGGAGTGTTCACCAGGGAGGATACCCGCGTCATCCCCGAGCCAGGCGTGAGGCACGAAGGTGCTGGCCTGGATAGTGTTAGATGTACCGCGACAGTCGTTGCCGATAGAATAGACAAACTGAGCGCGTTTAAGGCTCCTGGGCCAGACCAGTTTATCCCCAGAGTGTTGCGAGAAGTGCGCGACCAGGTGGCTCCCCACCTGGCTACAGTCTTCAACAAATCGTTGGAGATGGGCCAGGTGCCTGGTGACTGGAGGGAAGCCAACGTGACCCCTATCTTTAAGAAAGGGGATCACGAAAGTCCAGGGAACTATCGTCCCATTAGTCTCACTTCAGTTGTAGGTAAATTATTAGAAGGGATAATAGCTGATAGGATCGTTGACCATTTGGATTCCTACAAGCTGCTTGGGGACTTCCAACATGGGTTTAGACGGCATAGGTCGTGTCTCACCAACTTGCTCGAGTTTTTCCACGTCATGTTGAGTGGGTACGATAAGAGTAGGGCGATTGATATACTTTATCTCGACTTTCAGAAAGCCTTTGATAAGGTACCTCACCGCCGGTTAATGGCGAAAGTGCGCGCGCTGGGTATCGGTGGGGAAATAGGTAGGTGGATTGAAAACTGGCTGAGGAATAGGGGCAGAGGGTGGTAATTAAAGGGGCTAGTTCGGGTTGGGCCTCGGTCACTAGTGGGGTTCCTCAGGGTTCCGTTTTGGGGCCACTGTTGTTTATCATTTACATAAATGATATCGACGGTGGCATCGTCAGTCGGATCGCCAAATTCGCTGATGACACCAAGCTTGGGGCCAATGTTGGGACGCCCGAAGCGATCGAGGAACTGCGTGCGGACCTAGGTAGGATAGGAGAGTGGTCCGAAAAATGGCAAATGCCGTTTAACTTGGGTAAATGCAAAGTGATGCACATTGGCTACGCCAATCCCAAGTCGGACTACTCGATGTTGGGTAGTAATATCGAGGTGACTGATTTAGAAAAGGACTTGGGTGTGCTAATTAGCAGCGACCTTAAGTTTACAAAACAGTGTGTAGAGGTGGAAAAGAAAGCCCAGAAACTATTGGGTTATATCAGGAGGCAATTTCAGTTTCGGAACAAGGAGATTGTGCTCTCACTGTACATTTCCCTTGTTCGGGCGCACCTGGAGTATGCTGTGCAGTTCTGGTCGCCCACCCTCAGGAAAGATATTGAGAGGCTGGAGCGAGTGCAGGCGAGGGCCACAAAGTTAATCCCTTCCGTTAGGCTTGTGGGCTACAATCGACGGTTACGCGCCCTGAACTTGTTTTCGCTTGAAACTCGGAGGCTGCGCGGTCAACTGATCGAGGATTTCAAGCTCTTACGCGGGTTGAACGATGTCGATTTTAGAAGTATGTTTAGTTTAAATGATAACCCAACTCGCAACAATGGTTGGAAGTTGGATTTGAAACGGTTTAGGACTAGTGTGTGTGGGAATTACTTTACGTATAAGATCTGTGACACATGGAACAGGTTACCTTCGGAAGTTGTGAACAGTTCCTCTGTGGATCAGTTCAAGAAAAGGTTAGACCAAATCTTGCACACTATTTGAGTGTGTACAAAATTTTCCCTGGCACTCGTTGCCATTGGTACCTCCTCGGTATGGGCCGCAAGGCCTTTTGAGGTACTTCTTTTCCTTGTAACTCCTTGTAACTCTCTCTCTCTCTCTCTCTCTCTCTCTCTCTCTCTCTCTCTCTCTCTCTCTCTATATATATATATATATATATATATATATATATATATATATATATATCATGCGGGTTGCTTCTACAGAGCTTCAATTTAATATTTAGGAGAAATCCAATGACAAGGAGAAATGTAAATGCCATGAAAAGTCTTCTTTAATGCGCAACGTTTCGAGCAATACGCTCATCTTCAGGCTGTTTAATAACAATGTGAAATTAAAATCAATATTGAATGAAAAACAAGACAGAAAATTTCTATAACCTATTCATAAAGGCAAATTTTAAAAGACTGAGAAAAGAGGGTTAAATTCTAAGTTATACAGATTTACATATAAAAATTAAGAAGCTATTTTTAAATAATACATATAGTAAATGTGAAATTAATACACTGGAAAAATTAACAATAGTACACTGGAATAATGAAACTAACTAACCTTTCACTGCAATTTCCGAGGCTAACTGATTTAAGCAGAAGCAAGACGGGAAAATAAGAGATGGCGAGGGCGATTGGGGAAGGGGGGATTATAAGGAATTGGGGAAGGAGGAGGGATTATAGCAAATTTAGGGGGACGGCTGATGAGTCAACATTTAGAGTAGGGGACAATGTTTTAATGAAAAGCGATTCTAAAATTCTTAGTGAGTTGGGACAAGTATTACAACCAAGAATTTTAAAATTGTCTAAAGTGACATCAGTTTTACATTTTATACTGTGTTCCCGAATACTCGAAACTTCTTTAGTTTTTAAAATTTTACCTGTTCGGCCACTTATATATATATACAGGGCGTCCCAAAAAAATATATACACACTTTAACAGCTGATAGCTCAATTGATGTTTCTTTCTTTCCAAGTTAAACCCATTAGAATTAATAATGGCAGTCAGACTAAGCTTTGAACAAAGGAAATTCATTCTAAAATGCTACTGGAAGTGTGAAAACGCAGTTGAAGTGCAAAGACAGTTTAGGAGGGAGTTTCAAACAGATCCACCAACGCGACTTACCATCACTCGAATTAGAGATAAGTTTGAAACCGATGGAACTGTTCAGAATGTCCACAAGAAGCGTTCCGGAAGACCACGGACATCGACAAGCCCCACAAAGCAAGAAAGAGTACTGGAAACGTATCACCAAAGTCCAAGAAAATCTGTGCGGCAAGCGAGTCGTGAGGTAGGAATTTCAGAATCGTCTGTCCAACGCATTTTGAAGCGCTGTCACTGGAAAAGTTACATTCCAAGATTAGTCCATGCTATTAATGAAGATGATCCGGACCGAAGAGTGGAGTATTGCGAGTGGTACTTGGCACGATGTGGATGTGGATTGGACGAAGGGGTTTCGTAGAATACCCTCCGCGTTCACCAGACCTCATACCACTAGACTTTTTTTTATGGGGATACTTAAAAGACAAAGTCTACGCTATAAAACCTGCAACAGTCGCTGAATTGAGAGCAGCCATTGAACGAGAATGCACACAAATACCAAACGAAATGTTTCGTGATGTTTGCGATTCTATTGCTTCGCGTTATCAGCAGTGCCTGGACCAGAACGGACGTCAGTTTGAAAACAGGCGTTGACAAAACAATTAAATAATGTCTGTAGATTCTATTACATTTTGAAAATGAAATGTATTTTAATAAACACTGCCTTTATAAGTATTTAAAGTGTGTATACATTTTTTTGGGACGCCCTGTATATATATTGGTAGTTTAAATGATAACCCAACTCGCAACAATGGTTGGAAGTTGGATTTGAAACGGTGTGTGGCACAGTGTGGGAATTACTTTACCTGTAGATCTGTGACACGTGGAACAGGTTACCTTCAGAAGTTATGAACATTCCTCTGTGGATCAGTTCAAAAAAGTTAGACCGAATCTTGCACACTATTTGAGGGTGTATGACTTTTTCCCTGGCACCCGTTGCCATTGGTACCTCCTCGCTATGGGCCGCAAGGCCTTTCGAGGTACTTCTTTTCCTTGTAACTCCTTATATATATATATATATATTATTATATAATATATTTTTTTTTTTTTTTTTTTTTTTTTTTTTCAACTGCAAAGAACACGCAGTATAAATAACGTAAAGAACGACGCTTGTATAGGAGAACATTCCGCGCAAGATGAGAAGAGAGAATGAAAAAATGAGGTAACCACCCGGGAATCGAACCCGGGATCTTCCGAGTGCCGGTCAGATATGATAACCACTACACCATGGTCCTCAATCGATCAGAAGTCGTAATTCCTCTACATACGCGCAGAAACCAATGCCCCGAGGGGGGCACCCCACGCATGCCGTATCTATATATACATTTCAACTGCAAAGAACACGCAGTATAAATAACGTAAAGAACGACGCTTGTATAGGAGAACATTCCGCGCAAGATGAGAAGAGAGAACGAACAAATGAAAAAATGAGGTAACCACCCGGGAATCGAACCCGGGATCTTCCGTTTGCCGGTCAGATATGATAACCACTACACCATGGTCCTCAATCGATCGGGGTATTGGTTTCTGCGCGTATGTAGAGGAATTACGACTTCTGATCGATTGAGGACCATGGTGTAGTGGTTATCATATCTGACCGGCAATCGGAAGATCCCGGGTTCGATTCCCGGGTGGTTACCTCATTTTTTCATTTGTTCGTTCTCTCTTCTCATCTTGCGCGGAATGTTCTCCTATACAAGCGTCGTTCTTTACGATATATATATATATATATATATATATATATATATATATATATATATATACAGTATATATATATATATATTATTATTATTATTATTTTTATTTTTATTTTTTTCCCCCCTCTCAAACTCGAGTACTTTATACTCGTATGTTTGTGATTTGTTTCATCGCGATATTCTCGGAAAACATTTTGGAAAATATTATACAGTATTCTTTCTCCAGCCACTCGGTTTTGCGTAAGGGAACGTTTTTTCTTTGATTTTATTTATTTATTTATTATTATTATTATTATTATTATTATTATTATATGGATAAGCTTGGTAACTATGCAGTAAAATACATGATCCAAGATTCTAGTCAAATCTGTACTTTTCTAGCGTAATTTAGTGTGTTTTGTTTAAATCTTACCTTCATTTTTTGTGTAAAATTGCCAAAACCTAACCTAACCTAACCTGATCTATACTTTTCTAGTGTAATTTAGTGTTTTGTTCAGATCTGACTTTTATTTCTTGTGCAAAATTGCCAAAACCTAACCTAAATTAAATTTGCACAAGAAATAAAGGCCAGATTTGAACAAACAAACAAACACTTTATTTCAGACTCAACAGGTACAAATATTATACAAGTGGTCCATAGAAGATTAAGAGATAGTTACCTGGAACATTGACTAAGTAGGCCAGTGAATCACTGTGCATAATGAACATACATTTGCTTACGCCAATGCTTCCAGATTTGAGATTTATAAAATATATCGGAAACCAATCCACTAACCATGGCTTCTATTATCTTATTGACAAAACACATTAAATTACAATAGAAAAGTATAGAATTAACTAGTATCTCGGGTCATGTATCTTATTGCATATTAACTGTAAGTTCCAAAATGGAACAAGCAAAAGACATTAACTTGAAAAAACAAGCTTCCATTGGATTCACCAACCATGTCGGAATATATTAAAATAGATTAAAAAATAAAGATCTAAGTGAGAGAGAAGAAAACAGGAAAATATATGTAACCTTGTATTATGTTTTAAATTTAAAATAAATAAACAAACATCCTATCACTAGAGGAAGGTTTAATTGCTCAGTTCTTCAATGCATGATTACATGCTGTTTTAAACTTAGTGATATCTACATCAAAAACACTTTCATGAAAACTATTCCATAGCTTAACCGTGTAGGGTAGAAGTGATTTTTATATTGAACAGCAGTCCCGTAGCCAGGACTTCCCAAGGGAGGAGGGGTCGAAATTGTAGAAAGGCAGACCTTTTGGTGCAACGACCTAGTCACTGCGGAGGGGGGTTTAGAGTAATTAAGTTTAGAGTAGTTTATTAAATTTAAAAAAAGCAAAAAAATCATATCACATTATAAGTTACTAGCGGAGGTGTGTATATATATATATATATATATATATATATATATATATATATATATATATATATATATATATATATATATATATATATACGGTTAGGTTAATTGAATGTCCGGCTAGGTCAACTGAATGCCCTTGACTTGAGGTTAAATCGTTATATTTTCGTTAGTTTTAACGAAAATATCACGACTCAATCTAACCAATCGTCAAGGGCGTACAGTTGACCTAACTGGGCCATTCAATTAACCTAACCGGGCATTCAATAATTTTCCTATAGGTTTCGATTAATTTTAAGCAACTTTTACCTCATAATTTTTTCTCGAGGAGCCGTTTCCGTGTTTTAGGGTGACACACACAGACAGACAGCATATATATATATATATATATATATATATATATGATGAATAAAACCACGAAGGAAAGGAAACACAAAAAGGTGCTCAAGCGCTTTCGTCTAATGACATCCTCAGGAACACTGAAGTACATAAAAGGTTACGGCCTATATATAGGTTACAGAAAGAAAAAAAAAATAATAAATAACATACACACAAACATATATATATATATATATATATATATATATATATATATATACAGGGTGAGTCAAAAGTAGCGCCCGATTTCTGTTTTTTCGGCTGTCAGATTGTGCATCGATCACGAGGGAGGGCACTTTGAAAATTGCAAGTAAAACAGCTTGGTACAGTTCCGTAATAATTTTCCCCGAATAAATGGTTAGATAAACATGATAAACATGTCATTCATTTATTTCTACCTTCTTGTACACTGTAATACAAATGGCAAACAAACAATCAACTGACAGAAATCGGGCGCTACTTCTGACTCACCCTGTATATATATATATATATATACATATCTACACACATACATATATATATATATATATATATATATATATATATGCAATAAACGGAGAAGTAAAAATAAAAATTAAAAATTAAAAATTAGAGGATTAACAAAGCATACAGATTTGTAAGGAAAGATATCGATTTTTAGCACAAGATCAAATGAATTATAAAAATACAAATTTATACTGGAAATCTGCCCGGGTTTTAACACTTTCCCTTTTAGAGTCAAGTTTCGATATATATAAAAATAAAATGAAGATTAAAAGTTAATAAAGTAGCATACAAGTTTACCAAAGATTTAGCGTCCTACCCTTTTTATCTAAATTTGTTTTGAAGGAATTCAAAACAACAGGATCGAGTTGAAAAAGACCTTTGCTTATGTTGAAGTTATTTGAAAGTTGGATAATGGCAAACTCAAGAATATTTCTATTAACAATGTTGCTAGAATGAAATAAAACTGAAGCATTATTCCAATCAATACAGTGGGATAACTCTGACAAATGGACAAAAAGAGCACTGGACAACTGTCCTGTTCTAACGGAATATTGATGCTGTTTTATACGTGTGTGCAAATCCTTTCCCGTCTGACCTATGTAAAAGGAATCACATTGTTTACACCCAATTTTATAGATAATGCCTGAATTATTGGTAGGGCTATTTTTTACTGATATTTTTCACAATATTGTTATATGAAAATACTACATTAATATCCAAAAGTTTAAGTACATTAGCAATGCCTAAAAAGCCCGGGAAAAATGGAAGTACTAAAATATTTTTTGACAAAGTACGAGTGTTATTATTGACACGATAGAAAGTTCGTTTTGCCTTGTTGAGACAAGATTCCATAAACGCAGATGGGTAACACAGATTACTTCCAATACTGTTGATTTTTTCCAATTCGGCATCGATGTATTCCGGACTGGCGATCCTAAGGGCGCGGAGAAACATTGATGAAAAAATGGCCTTCTTAGTGGGGGTGTCATGTCCCGAGTAAAAGTGTACGTAGGACAAATTGTTTGTTGTTTTCCGATAGATACTAAACTTAAAACCTGGGCTTTCCCTATGTACACACACATCCAAAAATGGGATTGAATTGTCTTGTTCCACTTCTAAAGTAAACTTAATGGAGGGGACTTGATCATTTAACTGAAGGAGGAAGTTATCCAGGTCACGATTCATGGGCCAGATACACAAAATATCGTCGACGTACCGCAACCAAGGGATGCCAACCCCCAGGATTCTCGGAATGTAAGTAATTTCGAAAAACTCCATATAAATATTGGAGAGGAGGGGCGATAAGGGGTTGCCCATGGCCATCCCAAACACTTGTTGATAATACTCGTTATTGAAAGTGAATTTACAGTCTTTGATGCAAAGCTTAATAAGTTCCAAAACAATGTGTGAAGGTAGTGGCAGGTCATACTTATGTAATTCTTGGGAGAGAAAGTCAAGCATATCATCAATCGGCACTTTTGTAAACAATGAACAAACATCAAAACTGATCAATCTATCGTTAGTTTCAGTACGTGCATTATTCAATTTTTCAGTAAGATCCATGGAATTTTTTACATGTGAATCAGAGATAGTTCCGAGAATGGGGGACAAGACTTTGACAAGCCATTTGGAGAGTTTATAAGTAATAGAGCCCACCGAGCTAATAATAGGCGCATAGGGTTGCCAGGTTTGTGGGTTTTAATAAGACCGTAAAGGTAGGGCAGAGAAGGTGAAGTGGACATTGAAAAGCGGAATTAAGTCCTTATGATCTTTGAGAATGCGTTTTCAAGCCACTATTAAATATTTGATGACGTCATCCTGCAGGTTCTTCCTAAGTTTGCTGTATGTGGCGGGGTCCTGGAGAAGCTCGTTCATCTTTCCGATGTAGTCCACTTTGTCCATAGTTATTATGGACAAAGTGCCTAGCATGAATACGCCTACATGTGACACACTCACTCAGGACTGTTTTAACAGTGATCCTTCCCTTGGGTATCCAATAAGTTTTTCTTAATGTAGTTAGTGTCTGTGGTACCCCCATATGATATACATCATTGTGTGTTTTTCTGATGATTAATGTTGTCAAATAGCTAAATCTAGGTAAAAGGATTGGATTTTTGCTTTTGTATGACAGTTTTGATTTGTCTAATCTCCCTTTACACCTTAGAAGGCCTTCCTCATCTCTGAACAAGTTTAGATCCACAACTACTGATGGTACAGGTTCTTTTGTTTGTTTCCCATTAGTTAAGAATTCTAACTCTTTATTGTACTCTTTTTGTTGTGCTTGGCCTATCCAGTATTGGGTTGCAACTTCTGTATAATTATGATTGTTTTTATTTAGCTGTTTGTTAATTGTAGAAAACAGTTGTGAGCAAACCTCAAACAGTAGGCTGTCACCCTGACAAGTTTGTTGAAATCAGAATACTGTTCATAATTAGTGATTGGTTCAACCTTTTCATTTGAAAAGATTAAATTAATGTCAAGTTAACTTGTTCCACAGGCCATTGGTCTGTATTACAGAGCCACTTAGGTCCCATAAACCAAGTTTTGTTTGACTTCAACAACTTGTAGGATAAACCTCTGGTCAGAAAGTCTGCTGGATTCTGTTTAGTTGGAACATAGTGAAAGTTTACTTGTAGGCTTTCATTAGCGTCAGCTATTTCTTTTAGCCTATTTCTTACAAAGATATTCTTACTATTAATGCTATCATTCCGTATCCAGGCAAGACAAATCTGACTGTCAAGCCAGATGTGGATCTGAGTTAAAAACACATCATAGTAAGCATCCTTAAGCAATGAAATGGTTTTAATGGCTAATGTAGCAGCCAATAGTTCCAATTGAGGTATGGTTCGGGTAGGTTTGAGAGGTGCAACTTTCCCTTTTGCATAAATTAGATGACTTTCTGTAGGGCTTACAAGATACGCACAGCACCCATAAGCTTGTGTGCTTGCATCAGCAACACATGAAGTCTCTGGGACTTATCCCTAAACCCACAGCACCTTTGAATTTTAATGTTCTGCACTTTTGTTAAATCAGTAGCTAACTTCTTCCAAGATTTTTTATTTTCATTTGTTATTGGATCATCCCACCCAACATTTGTCCTCCAAATTTCTTGGAGGAGAATCTTTGATTTTATTGTTGAAGGCAGGAATAGACCCATGGGATCAAAAATTTTGGAAGCCTCTGATAATATTTGTCTTTTAGTATTTGCTTCCTCATCAAGTTTAAAACCTTTAGTACAGATTGAATCATGACTGTTAGAAGTTGCATCCAAATACCAGTTCATACCTAAAGTTTTAACTCTGTCTAATGGCTCAGTAAGACCATTATTATCCTTTAAAATCTTTTTGTTTAAATCCTCATCATTTGAAATCCACTCTCTAAGTTCAAAGTTACCTTGTTGCATAATGTTTTGAGAGTGTTCATAGACTTCAGATAATTCAGATTTTGTTGTCGTTGAGCCTATTAGATTGTCTACGTAAAAATGTTCCTTAAGGAAGTTCAATGTTAAAGAGTTATTAAACTGGTTTAAATGATGTCTAATTGTCAATGCTAATAGGCTAGGTGAGCAATTGGCTCCAAACAAACAAACATTAAATCTATAGGTTATGAACCCTTTATTCAAATCAAATGGATCCTTGAACCATAAGAACCTAAGTTGGTTCTTATCATATTCATTTTTAAGATTTATTCTCAAAAATGCCTTTGAAATGTCACTTTGTACAGCATATTTGTCTAACCTGAACCTCAGTAAGATCTTCACAAGGTCAGAAATGAGATTAGGACCCTCAATCAAGCAATCATTCAAACTGTGTTTATCACTGTCTTTGAGGCTACAGTTATATACTACTCTGAGTTTTGTTGTTGGGGCATCTTGTCGATAAACCCCCCTGTGGGTTAAATAATGACAACCATCTTTTTTAAAAGGGTTATTTGTTACTTCTTCAATGAAGCCTTTCTGTAGCTGTTCTTTGAAGACATTTATATATTTTTACATTATTATCTTGTTTGAGTTTTTTCATTACTTTATATAAATGTCCTTTAGCTACTTTGAGATTGTCTCTTAAAGTTGGACAATTTATTTTCCAAGGTAACTCAATAAAATAACTATTGTCTTTGCACTGAATGGTGTCTTCAAATCTTTCTACCATTAACTGATCTTCTGAAGTTTGATTTGTGTCATGTATACCCACAGATTCTAGCAACCATAAAGTTTGAATTGCCTCATCCAAAGTTTCATTTGATAATGATGAATTAATGTTCTCAGTTGAGATAATATTATTCAAAGTGTTGCTATTCTTACAGGTGTTATGTAGGACTGAGTTGAGGCACATAGTATTTGTTGGTCATGAACTGTTTTGGTTTAGGTCTAGGTTGTATTCTGATAGGTCACCCAAAGGGGCTATCCCTGATGGAGTCTGAATAGCTATACCATTACCTATCTCTACTATGCCCTTATGAATAAGATTAATATAATCTGCCCCTATTAGCATTTCAATGTTAGCTACTGTGTTGTTAGTGATATGTCTATCAGCTATTTTGTAGTGTTTTCCCAAATGATTTATGGTTTGTTCTAGTTTGGGTATAACCAGTTTGTTTTGTCCTACTTTAGAAATAATAACTGCTTCAATTTTCTTGAATTTACTTTCTAAATGTAGTTCCAGGTCAATTGTCTTATAGCTATTTTGTCCGAGTTATCCTTAACAAAGGATGCAATATTGAGGTTTTGTTCATTCGGGTTTGGTGTCAAACCCAATTTATTAACTACATTTTTTGAAACAAATGTTTGTTGAGAACAACAGTCTATAAGACATCTCACTGGAGTGGTACTACCCTCACTATTCACTAAGTCCAAAGTAATAGTTGGTAAAAGAATCTCAGTGTTTCTTGTTACATTGTTTGAACAAGCAGAATGTCCCATGAAAGTGGCATTTTCTTGATTACCTTTGTTTGGGGGAGGTATCTTTTGAGTTTGAGTATTATTGTTTGGACACTTTGGTGAATCACACATTGATGAGACATGTCGTAAACTTTTACAAAACTTACACTTGAATCTTAACCTAGATTTACAGTCTTTCTTATAATGTCCCTGGCCAGTACACTTTTTACACAGGTTCAACTGTTCACATCTTTTAGCCCTTTGGTTAAAGTCTGAATATTTGTCACACCCAGTACTACTGTGTTCATTACTTGCACAAAATTTGCAATGTGGTGTGTAAGTTGAGGCAGCAGTTACATTAAAGTTCTGTAATGTAGGTGTTCGTGTATTATAGTTGGTCACATTTGATTCTCCAGTATCAAGTTTTGTCTGTTTGGCTGTAGCTAGTTGGTCTCTGGGAACAGTCTTTGGTTTATCCATAGTCTGGGTCTTATGTGTTGGAAAATCTCTCAATTTGTAATTAATTAGGATATTGGGGAAGTGTTCTCTTATTTGTTCTAAATTAGGATAATTTTCTCCCGTCTTTAGAATTAAAATATCTTTAACCCTCGAAGGAAGGCACCTAAGTACTATGCTTTGTATAAGCCAAGATGAAGTTTTAATATCTATCTCATTGCTAACCAGTTGTCCTATAATAGCTTCTAATTTTGTATAAAAAATTTCCATATCACTATGGTTATCTTTTATGGGTGCAAATTCAAAAATTTGTTGAGATAATTCATATACAATCAAATCTTTATTAATGTAATTACGTTTTAAAAGATCAATAGCTACTTCATATGAATCCCCTACGGCTGGTAAATAGGCTATTAGGTTATAAGCTGGGCCTTTAAGGGAACTAGTTAAGTAACTAAACTTTTCAACAGTTGAAATATAAGGTTTATTACCTATTAAATTCTCAAATTTGTCAATGAAAGATGGGAATTGTACCGTGTCCCCTTCAAATGTTGGTACTAGCAAAATGGTAACTGAGCCCTCAATTCTTGTGACTCAGGATTTAGCATGCCACTTAAATTTTGTTGAAGGTTAGCCCTACTTTGATTAAAATCAGAATTAGGTTTTTTTGGTGTTAAGTCAGTCAAACGAGACCGTAGTCTCCTTATTTGCTGTTCAATTGAGCTTACCTGATCATCATCATCAGCGTAAAGGTCTATCAATTGTTCTTCAGCCATTTCGGATTCAACTAACTCTGAAATACTCTCATTAATGGCTATTATTTCCTTCTTTTTAATTTCCAATTTAATAATTACACTCTCTAAATTTTCCTTACCTGGTTGTGTAATATTGTTAAAAGTGTTCACAGCCTTTGTAACAGCTCCCAACTTTGCCCCCCTTTTCTTTTTTAACTTTTTCAATTCCGCACTGTCCATGTCTAAGTCAAAATTGTTTAACTGGGGATCGTAATGAAATAGAGGACAAGAAGAAATTACCAGAGAAGAGAGAGAACAGTGTTGTAAATTTAACTTTACTTACTTTTGCTAACTGTTATTATGTTTTCATTGTGTTTAATTATTATTTCTGTTCTGTTTCAGATGTAATCTCGATTATGAATTATGTTTGAATTAGTTGAATAAAGCCTCTAAACGTTGAATTCATTGGCCTTTTCATAACAATTTATTCAACTCATTCATATCATGGAAAAATTTCTGAGGCCTGAAAGATTTAATACAGACTCCAACTGTGCTAACGCAGCTAAGGAATGGAATCACTGGTTCCGCACATTCAATAACTTCCTCTCATCATTAGCTGACAATACTGTGGACAAATTGGCTCTTCTGGTGAACTATGTTACACCTACTGTCTATGAATTTATAGGTGACTGCAATACCTATGAAGACGCTATAGCTATCCTCGAAGGAATTTACGTAAAGCCTCAGAATGAAATCTATGCTAGACATTTGCTTGCAGTCCGCAAACAGGAGACTGGGGAGTCACTCGATACATTTCTCCAAGCACTGAAACAACTCAGTCGTGACTGCAACTTTCGCGACAGTACTGCAGTGCAATGTCGTGATGACTCCATTCGTGACTCCTTCATCAGTGGACTTCGATCCTCAGCGATTCGCCAGCGATTGTTGGAAAACAGAACTTTAGATCTTCAAACTGCCTACGATCAGGCTCGGGCCTTGGACGCTGCACAGCTACAGGCCGAATCATACCCCACTTATCATTCATCTGTTGTTGCCATGGCCGAATCAGAAAACAAGCCAAAAACGCCTTTATCTAACCGATCAGAATACAGTCCAATTGAGTCGGACGCTCCTGAAGATTCTGCCATGTCAGCTGCTGTAGTGCAGAAGTGCTACTTCTGCGGATTTCCTCGACACCCTCGGAACAAATGCCCTGCTCGAGAGGCTGTTTGTGGCCGGTGCACTAAAAAAGGACACTTCGCTAAAGTCTGCCGATCTGCTGCTGCTAAACCTACCTCTGCGGCAGCTCCATATTTGGCTACCATTTCTGCATCAGTTCCTGGCAGTTTATCGAAAGCTCTCCTACGAGTAAAGATTAATGGCATAACGGCCGACGCTCTCGTCGACACTGGAAGCTCGGAAAGTTTCATTTGCACAGAGTTTTGTTTGCGCAATTCTTTGCAATTGCTTCCCTGCTCCAGTAGCATTTCCATGGCTTCTACAGCATTTTCAGCGAGGGCCGCTGGTGTGTGTCATGCACAACTTGAGTACGATACTCATGTTTTTCAAGACGTCAAATTCACTGCTTTAAAGCATCTATGCGCTAATGTAATACTGGGGCATGATGTTTTGGGTGAGCATGAACGAGTGGAAATAGCGTTCAATGGTGCACATCCTCCACTCAAATTATGTAGTCTTGCTGCCGCGTCGGTGCCTCCACCCTCTCTATTTTCCTACCTCACGCCTGACTGCCGACCAATCGCAGATAAATCTCGACGATATTCGCTATCAGATTCAAAATTCATAGATTCTGAAATCTCTCGTCTTCTCAAGGAGGGTATCATCGAACCCAGCATTTCTCCATGGCGTTCCCAGGTTCTCGTCACACGAACGAACGACACAAAAAGAGAATGGTTGTCGATTATTCTCGGACGATAAACAGATTTACTCTTCTCGATGCCTATCCATTGCCCCGCATTGATGAGATGGTTAAAGAGATCTCTCAATATGGATTCTACAGCACTCTAGACCTGAAAAGTGCGTACCATCAGATAGCTCTCAAAGAAGAAGAGAGAATA
The DNA here is from genome assembly GCA_023014485.1 of Bathynomus jamesi. Classification (NCBI taxonomy): domain Eukaryota; kingdom Metazoa; phylum Arthropoda; class Malacostraca; order Isopoda; family Cirolanidae; genus Bathynomus; species Bathynomus jamesi. The sequence continues at coordinate 1,201,796 of JAJOZX010000312.1, read as the reverse complement.
TACACTGCATTTGAAGCGAATCAAAGACTGTACCAGTTTCGTAGAATACCTTTTGGAGTCACCAATGGCGTTGCGAGTTTTCAGCGTGTTATTGATGACGTTATTGCTAAGGAAAACCTAAGAGCTACCTATGCCTATATTGATAACGTCACTATTTGTGGCCGTACTCAGCAGGAGCACGACAGGAATCTTGATTGTTTTCTCGCTGCTTCCAAGAAATACAACCTTACATTTAATACAGATAAAAGCGTGTTCTCTGCCCAATCAATCAATCTTCTTGGTTATTGTGTTAGCAAGGGCACTATGAAGCCAGATCCTGAACGAATAAAACCATTGCTGGAGCTACCGCTCCCATCAGACCTTCCGTCGCTCCGTCGAGCATTAGGCATGTTCTCTTACTACTCACAGTGGATCCCTCATTTCTCGGAAAAGATTCATCCTCTCACTCGATCTACAGAATTCCCTCTTTCCAGTGATGCAAATGCTGCATTTCAGTCATTGAAGCAAGACATACAGAATGCAGTGGTGATGGCTATAGACTCTACTTCTCCATTCGTTGTTGAGACTGATGCGTCTGAACATGCGATAGCCGCTACTCTAAATCAAATGGGACGGCCTGTCGCATTCTTCTCCAGAACGCTCTCAAAATCAGAGCAACATCACTCTGCCATAGAAAAAGAAGCTTATGCCATTGTTGAGGCATTGCGGAAATGGAAGCACTATCTCCTTGGGCATCACTTTCAGCTCGTTACAGATCAAAAATCAGTGGCATTTATGTTCAAAACAGAGAGACTGGAAAGATAAAGAATGAAAAGATAATGAGATGGCGCTTGGAACTGTCATCCTACTGCTACGACATCGTTTACCGACCTGGTAGAGATAATGTAGCCGCGGATGCACTGTCACGCAGTCATTGTTCGGCTACGGGAACTGATCTATTATATCAATTGCACGATTCTCTCTGTCACCCTGGAGTAACTAGGATGGCCCATTTCATCCGTTGCCGCAATCTTCCTTACTCAATGGATGATATAAAGAAAATGACAGCTTCTTGCTCTCTATGTGCGCAACTCAAGCCTCGATTTTATAAACCACCAGCAGATCATCTAATTAAAGCAACTCAACCATTCGAGAGGCTCAATATTGATTTCAAAGGTCCTCTGCCTTCTTCAACTGGTAACAAGTACCTTCTCGTAATCATTGACGAATTCTCACGGTTTCCTTTTGCTTTCCCTTCCCCCGATCTATCTTCATCTTCGGTCATCAAGTCCTTATGCCAATTGTTCTCCATTTTTGGCATGCCAGCATTCGTGCATAGTGACCGGGGGTCTTCCTTTATGTCACATGAACTACGGAAATTCCTCCATGAGAGGAGAGTGGCTACCAGCCGTACCACTCCATACAACCCACAGGGTAATGGTCAAGTCGAGCGCTATAATAGCATTATTTGGAAGGCCGTATCTTTAGCTGTGAAATCCCGAGATTTGGATAGCTCTCAATGGGAAGCTGTACTCCCGGACGCCTTACATTCTGTTCGATCCTTGCTCTCAACTGCCACTAATATGACACCTCACGAACGATTCTTTGGATTTCCTCGTCGATCATCCTATGGCAGTGCTATACCAACATGGTTGGTCTCACCGGGAAGGCTCTCCTCAAAAGACACGTACATCATCATAAAGACGACCCATTGGTCGACGAAGTAGAGATATTAGATGCTAATCCACAATATGCGCACGTACGTCTACAGGATGGACGGGAAACCACGGTTTCCGTCAGGCATTTAGCACCAGCCCCGCAAGAAAATGTCCGTTGGATGCAGATGCAGAACCTGTGATCTCTACATCCAATGAACAAAGGCAAGAAATTTTGACAAAGAACGATCCCCCGGATCTACCGTCAACTAAAGCCCGAACTCCCCTGTACACATGGATGTGGAGAAAGGTATGGAAGATGAGCAACGACACATCACCAAAAACAGTAGTCCATCAATTGATGTTCCAGTCAATGCTGGAGACATCCCGTTACGTCGATCTCAGCGCCGCAGGAAAGCGCCGGATATTTTAGATTTGTAAGATTATGTACTGTAATGTAATTCGTCTCATATTTTAGATTTGTAAGATGTGTACTGTAATGTAATTCGTCTCATATTAATTTTTGAGAAAATTTATGTTTTGCCTTTTGGGAGGGGTGAATGTTGTAAATTTAACTTTACTTACTTTTGCTAACTGTTATTATGTTTTCATTGTGTTTAATTATTATTTCTGTTCTGTTTCAGATGTAATCTCGATTATGAATTATGTTTGAATTAGTTGAATAAAGCCACTAAACGTTGAATTCATTGGCCTTTTCATAACAAACAGACAAAACAGTCAAGTTTAAATTTGGTTTAATCCCCCCCAAGTACTTATGTCACTCAGGTCTAAGCTTATAAGAGAATGAGACTCCTTAAATGTAAATGTTTCCTAGTTAGGCCCTAGGTTGTAGACCTAATTAGGCTTGATTAGCTTAGGCTTAGGCTTAGGCTAGACCATTTAGCCTAATTCTGCAATTTTTGTTAAGTAAGGTTAAGGTTTGTAAATTCCCCACACACGGACCACCAATGCGAAAAATGCTCTGTTTGAATTGGTCCACAATTAACCCACCCCTTATATCTCCAGTCTAACTATAGAGTAGATCAAGTCTAGCCTAGAGGGGTCAGCCTAGAGATTCCGGAAATGGTCCAGAGCGGGCAGATAAATTGAGGTCCACAGTAGGATTCCTCACAAGATTAGGTTAGGGCAATCTACCTTCACCTTTGTTAAGCTATGAGTTGATGCTGGGTCTTAGGCCACAATGTAGGCCTAACTTGTCTGACCCAGCTTAATTTAATGTGATTAACTGTCTGGTGTAAAAACTCAATTAGTCACTTACTTTTAGTTATTGGAGTCTCTCCCTTCTCCGGTTGTTTTATTGTCGAGAGCGTACTTTGCTGGTACGTCTCTCGCCCCGTTCTTCGTTTTCGTTCTCCCTTTGTTCTCCTCTTCGCGGGGCTTCTTGCACCAGCGTTGTCTTGGTTTATTCCTCGGTTGGTTGAGCGGTAATGTATCTCCATTACCGAGCACGCTCCTCCCACACAGTATATAAATACTAGTGTGGAGAATAACTCTGGTGAGCAACCAATTGGTTTCTTCCACCCAGTTATTGACATAAAAGGAATTTAATAATTGTTAGATTAACTACCTACCTACTCAGTGAACCATTTTCGTTACCTCCCAACTACCCACTCATCAGTTTTCCATAATATATATATATATATATATATATAATATATATATATATATATATATATATATATATATATATATATATATATATGCACTAAAATCACAGAATAACACGTGATCTTATTAATAAGCAAACAACCACAGGGAAAAGGAAACACGAAGTGAATATATCACGAAAGCGCTCGAACTTCGTGTTTCCTTTTCCTTTTCCCTGTGGTTGTTTGCTTATTATATATATATATATATATTTTTTTTTAACTGCAAACACGCAGTATAATTAACGTAAAGAACGACGCTTGTATAGGAGAATATTCCGCGCAAGATGAGGAGGAAGAACGAAACAAATGAAAAAATGAGGTGGTTACCTCATTTTTTCATTTGTTTCGTTCTTCCTCCTCATCTTGCGCGGATTATATTCTCCTATAGAAGCGTCGTTCTTTACGTTAATTATACTGCGTGTTTGCAGTTAAAATGTATATAATGTACGGCATGCGGGAGGTGCCCCCTTGGGGCATTGGTTTCTGCGCGTATGTAGGAGAATTACGGCATTTGTTCGAGTGAGGCCCATGGTGTAATGGTTATCATATCTGACCGGCAATCGGAAGATCCCGGGTTCGATTCCCGGGTGGTTACTCATTTTTTCATTTGTTTCGTTCTTCCTCCTCATCTTGCGCGGAATATTCTCCTATACAAGCGTCGTTCTTTACTGTATATATACACACACACCTTAACTTAATATATACAAGTAATGCTGCATCAATCAGCTTAGTCGTCATATCACCTTGGGACAACAATGGCTCTTCCTCTTCTAGATTTTCTAACACTGCAAGACGAGTAACTCGTGGTGCAACATAAGGTTCAGGAGCTATATCAGATAATGGATGCTAATCATTTGGGCCTATACTTATAGGCCCAGGTCTGAATTTGCAATACGTTTTACGTTTAATTAGTTAATTAACTGTAACTTAATTCATAGCTTTAGTTATAACTCGGAGTTCGTTCAGACTTTGGAACTCTGGACAGTACTGATATGTTTGCGTATGCCTTGAAGGAAATGGTCTGTAAATACCAAGCTCTAGATGCTAATATAGTTTTGTGTTTCCTGGATGCCTCTAAGGCATTTGATCGTGTTAATCATGACAAATTATTCATGAAATTAGTAAATCGTAATGTACCTGGTTACTGGGTCTGTATATTAATATTCTGGTATAATCACCAGACAATGATTGTAAAATGGGGGTGGGGTTAATTCAGAGCCATTCTCTGTGAGTCCAGTTATGGGCAGTATCTAGATACATGTATCGCCGATACATATCGATCGATACTTTTGTATCGGTATCGGTATCGCTTTAGCTACTTGACAAAAGTATCGATTTATCGGTATCGCTAAAGTCAATTTTCTTAAATGTATCGAAAAAAATCGATACCTCGATACATTAATAAGAATTTTTAAATATTTAAATAGATGTTATAATATGACACTACTGAGTTATATTTATGAATATACATAAATAATAATATTAAATATTTATTTAATGACAGTACTACTCTACTGGTCACGTCACACAGTACGGCGCAACGTTTAAACACGTTTGTACTTGTGTTATTGAGATTATGATCTTCACTTGCCCCACAAACACCTTTAAATGGGAGACCCAGAATGGGTGCACACACATTTCTACATTACTGTACAGTCTTTACAACCACACCTACTCTTTTTCTCGTAAGTGTATATATTGTAATGTATACGATTGTAAATTTTGACTTGGTCCGCAATTGATATGGACCGTGACTTGATGAATACCGTAATGAAATTGACTGGATTCTTTGGATCCGATATATTTGCATGTCCTTTATAAATAGATATAGAGTGTAACATATTTGTGGATAGTAGTCTATTATGACTTGATCCTCTGGATCAGAGATTCTATCTTTAGTTTTAAATCGATAATTAATTAGTTTTAAATTGATAATTATTTAGTTTCGTAAAAATTGGTCGTTGCCAATTTACCGGCAGTTTTTACATAAATTTCTTATGTTCTTGTGGTTCGGAACCCACGTAAAATTGTAGGTCCCCTCCGCCACCACGGAGGACATACACAATACACGAATATAGTTAGGTAGACCAGCCATGAGTGGATCCTAGGGTCTTTGTTGGTCTGAAACATTATAACATTATTATAACATCATTATAATATAGAAACGCTCATAATATAGAAATGCTCATATAATATAGAAACGCTCATTGGTGTTGCAACACTGTTGGCTACGCCCACTTGGTGTTGAGTTTAAACAGGTTAATACTTGTAACGCAGCGATTCCTCTTGGTCCCCCGAGGCATTTCTTATCAATCAGTCACTCATTAAGTAGACGTCACGCCGAGTAGTTGTGTGATAACACTGCCCAACACCAATTTTGCTGATTTAATTCTAACACCTGTTTTTAGGTAACTTTGGTGTGCTGATTTCAAAAATCACCTTAGTTTTTGCCTATCACGTCAGGTTTTCGAGCAATCAAATACGGATATTTTGGAGATATCGCATTTTGGCAGGGTTATGCCCAATTTTTTTTCTTTTCAAAAAATAAGTTTTTACATACTCAGAATCAGCATGGAAAAGTAAACAATTGTGCAGGGAGTGAACTTTAATATACAATGGTAATATTGACACACAAAGTGATTAAAAGTGTTTAAATAAGCATAAAATGAATCCATATTAAAGCAAGCACGGGACCAGTTTTCTTAACATTGTCTTTTTCTTGTTTTCTTACTTTTCAGTGCTGATAAATTTTCTCTTATAGGACTTCCTAGAATGAGAGATGTCAAGACAATCTCTTTGCAGGCTCCAGCAGTAGTCAGCCACAGGGCCGTAACTAGGGTTTAGGAATTAGTGAGGTCCAGATTTTTTTCGAGCGCGGCGGGACGAGCAAAATTCAGACCAAAATGACATCTACAAACACAACCCAAGCTATACACTAAACACAAAACACAAAACGCTCGACGCTCCCTCTTTTCAAAAGAAAAGCGGTAATATGCGTTTCATACACGGAGAACAGTTCAGTCTCTTTTTTTTTTTTTAGGAAATAATTACCGAGGTCCGGACCTCGGTGACCTCATAGGTAGTTACGGCCATGATCAGCCATCATATGGGTATCCCATCTTCCTTTGTATCGTTCTTCCATCACTTTGATATCTTGGTGGAACCTTTCACCTTGCTCTTCACTAACATCACCAAGATTTTCTGGAAATTTATCCAGATGACTGTTGAGATAGTGAACTTTAATGCTCATGTTGCAACCCAACTGCTGAAAGTTTACAAGTAAATCCTTTACAAGATCTTTATAATTTTCAGACTTTTTGTTTCCTAGGAAGTTCTTAACTACTGCCACAAAAGCATTCCAAGCTCTTGCCTCCGTTTCGGTCATTGAGTTACTGAACTGTGGATCTTTCATCAGTTTTCTTATCCACAGATAAAATTTTAACAGCAAAACAGCTGTTAGCAGGTCTCAAAAATCATCAATTTTGATAAGCGCCCTTCATGGATCACCCAAAATAGGCATATTGTATTGCACGAAAACCTGATGTGATGGACAAAATCTAAGGTGATTTTTTAAATCAGCACATCAATATTATCCAGAAACAGGTCTTAGAATTAAATCAGCAGCAAAACATTTTTTTTTGTTGGGCAGTGTAATGAGTGAAGATATTAATAGTAATAATAACGCGTCAGGAAGTGAGCCACAAAAGGAACAACCTGGTGAAAATGACGCGACAGAAAATCATTTCCATAAAATTAAAGATAATATCTAATACCTACATATTAAATGAATAATTATAAAAATGTACCGGCGATGCATGTATCGGTATCGGTATCGCTTGAGACATCTAGAAAGTATCGGCGTATCGGTATCGCCTAAGACGTTCTTCATGTATCGATGTATCGGTATCGCTTTAGCGATTTTCATGTATCGATGCCCATCACTGTCTGTGACCAATGGTGTCATGCAGGGAGGGAGATCATCCCCCTACTTATTCAGTGTTTATATGGATAATCTATCTGTTGTGCTGAACACCTGTAAAATAGGCTGCTATATTGGGACAATGATTGTTAATCATCTAATGTATGCAAATGATCTAGTTCTTATTTCTCCATCTGTTAAAGGGCTCAGCACACTTTTGAAGGTATGGGAAGGATAACGACATAAAATATAATCCTGGTAAAAGTCATGTTATGATTATGAGGACCAAGACCTACAAATATATAAAATTTCCTAAATTTATTGAATAGTATGGTGCTGGCAGAAGTAACCCAGACTAAATATCTTGGCCACATACTAACTGATAGTCTTTCAGATGACTGTGATATTCTAAGGCAATGTAGACAATTATATGCTCAGGGAAATAATTTGGTTAGAAAATTTTAAATGTCTACATTAGATGTTAAGTTGATTTTGTTCAAAACTTTTTGTACTCCAATGTATACAGCCCGTTTGTAGTGGAACTACAGGATGTAATTTGAGAAAATTATATGTTGCATATAATAATATTTTTAGGAGTTTATTAAGAACTCCAAGATTTATAAATGGTGCTCGGTCTAGTGTCAGTATGCTGTTTGTAGTCAATAAGGTGCCAAACTGTGCCAGTGTCATTCGCAATTTTGTATTTAGATTTATCACTAGGCTTGGTGAGTCAGTCGATAAGATAATAGAAGCCATGGTTAGTGGACTGGTCTCCGATATATTTTATAAATCTCAAATCTGGAAGCATTGGCGTAGGTAATTGTATGTTCATTTTCTATGGTCCTATGGACCTCTTGTATAATGTTTGTACCTGTTGAGTCTGAAATAAAGTGTTTGTTTGTTATCGATGCTCACCCATACATATATTGGGCTACATTCTTCCAATTGGCGCTACTTTTTTCAAATAATCATGCTACTTTTCATCATACATATCTGGCAATCGTGATTATTCGTGCTTGTCACTTATCAGCTCTGCTATTAGAAGTGGAATGGTGAGGTCCTCTTCGATGTGCTGTGCTTCAAATTTTTTACAATTTAATTGAGGGTTATAGTACAGTATTACATTTCATTTGAAAAACAAGAAGTGGTAAATTCCTATTTTGGAGGCGTCCTTCAAATTTTTATTGCATATGCGTAAAAGTTACATCGTTGGATTGGAAATAATTTATTTATGAACGTTGTGAGGTGAAAAAGAAATCAACCCAACCCGGACACTATTCATCAAATCCAGCCATTCATAATGACGTGCTTAATAATAATAGAACCTCTTACCTGCTATTAATATCCTGGGTAATTGTATACAACATCCCCCTCACCTCAATTTTATGAAATTGACTTCACAATCGATGTAAAACCTTTATTTATAGCATGTAATTACTTTATTTATCTTCGGAAACCAACCTAACCTAACCTAACCTAACCTAACCTAGAAAAATGTATTTTTTACTAAAAAAGTGAGTGCATAATTTAACATGTTATTACATTATCATTTGTATAATTTAGGTCCCTGGGGGTATGGGGGCAGAGCCCCGGTAAAGATCATGCATCACAAAGTGAACCCTATACCGATCAATTTGTGATGCATGATCTTCACGGGGTTCCACCCCCGTACCCCCGAGACCTAAAGTATACAAATAATAATGTAATAACATGTTAAGTTATGCACTTTTTTAGTCTTCATCTAGGACACATGATGAATCAAGTTCTCAAAGTTAAAACCACACGAACAGCACATCATAATTCTATCACAAACACGACCAAACTGAGTATTACCCAAACTGAATCCAATTAGAATAAAAAAATAGCCACAACAGAAACCAATCAACTAATTAAGTCGCAGAGTAGCGAAAAAATAGCCCAATCAGAAAAACGTCACATCAAATGGATATCATTAATTAAATAATATCTCCATAAATATGATACTGAAATTTTTTTTACTTAAAGGAAAGGTTTTATTTATTATTTTCTATGCATTGCAATAATTTTTATTAGAAACTGAGGTGAGGGGGATATTGTATACAATTACTATATCCTGGATTATATGGAAATGCAGTGGCAATAAGGAAATGATGGAAACGTTCTTTGTAGTTCAAACAAAACTTCTTTATTGCCGATCATTCATAATGAAGATGGGGACCATCATGAAGGAAGGTTAGGGGCGAATTTTTCAAGTTGATCTATGTGTGTCTCCCCAAATGCCATCATACTATGGATAGTAGCCATGGTATTTCTTTATTATTACACTGGTCTCTGGTAGAAAGTTTTAAAAGATGGTTTTCAATGTTTTTCAATGTGCTGAATTAAAAAATGAGGTACTTTTGCATTATCTTCCCAACACTAATTTTTTTTTATAATGGCTAACGCCTGCGGTGGGCTGTTTTTACCGTAACCTAACGTAATACCAACACTAATTTTTTTATAATGGAAGGAAAATAAAGTACCATAACCAAAACCAAACCAACATTATATAAAAAAATTAGTGTTAGGAGGATAATGCAAAAGAATCAAAAAGGATACTCATTTCCATCGCAAATGATTTGTTAAAGAGTTATTGAAGCTTAAAAACACTAATAGGAAAAGGGTAAAAAAATGGCTCTTCCACTGATTTTAATTTGAATCAGTTAGTGGACATGGCTTCCTGTGGTCTATGCTCCTTTGATTATTTTCATTGTATCGATCGCCAGTAAATATTTACTAGGTTAGGTTTGCTTAGGTTGTTTTAGGTTTGGCCAATTTTGAAGGTGAAATTTACATTTTTCCTGTGGTTTTTGATGTGTTTTGTATTAATCTGACTTTCAAAATCTTTGGAAACCACTCGTTTTTGTGATTCTCCTCACCCAAAAACTCTCAGTTCCCACTGGGGGTCCCCCAGGTAAAAAAAGGGGGTATTATTATAGTATTACACCCATCTAACATTCAGCAATTATTCTATGTTCATTAAGTAGATTTTTTAATTCTAAGACACTTTCCTTCTATAGCGTTTCCGTCGCAAATGCTTCATTTTCGAGATATAAATATTTTTTTGGTGTGTATCTAGTGTGTGTTCGTACGTTCATTTGTGTGACCGTTACATATTTGCCCAATCACTGCGCTCCATCCATTTTGAATTTGAATTACTTTGCTACCGGAATGGCTTCGTGTGACACGTGCTCATTCAATTATTACAGCTGTATTGTCACTTTCTACGAAAATTTAGAAAAAAGTGTTGAATTTCTGCGTGCTCACGGTGTTCTACCGACAGTAGTGAAGTGTCCACATTGTAAAACGGAGTGTACATATCATCAAGACCAGAAACTGTGGCATTGTAGATAGGTTTGGTTAAGTTAGGATAGGTTAGGTTAGGAAGGTTAGGTCAATTTTGAAGGTGAAATTTGTTTTTCCTATGGTTTTTGATGTATTTTGAATGAATCTGACCTTCAAAACTGTCGGAAATGACTTGTTTTCTGTGATTTTCCCCACCTGAGAACTCTCGGTTCCCACCAGGGTCCCCCAGATTGCCGGCTGGGAGCGAAGGAGGTTATCTCAAAAAATGAGTCATTTCAGACGGTTTTGAAAGTCAGATTCATTCAAAGCACATCAAAAACCATAGGAAAAATATAAATTTCACCTCCAAAGGGAGACAGGTATAATATTATAAATTTACCAAAAAGGGTTAAAAAGGGTAAAAAGGGTAAAAAGTTTTAAAAGCTTTAAGCTTCAATAACTTTAACAAATCATTTGTGACGGAAATGAGTATCATTTTTGGATTTAACACATTGAAAAACATTGAAAACCAGCTTTTAAAACTTTTTACTGGAGACTGGTGTAATATAGTAAATATTTACCACAATCTAAGCAAACCTAACCTAACCTTCACTTCACTTTCTGTTCTTCACGAAGAGTACAATCCGAGTCACAATGAGGACACTTCACCACTTGAGGAAGAACACTGTGTGCCCGAAGAAAAGCTGTAGCTTTTGCTGAATATCCATAAAATTCAGCAATACAGCGAAAATAATCAAAGGAGCACAAACCACAGGAAGCCATGTCCACTAACTGATTTAAATTAGGAACATAAGAAATTTTTATAGTGGGTACACTAGGGGCCACTTTGGCCTATTGAGGTGGCTCCACTATGTAAAAACTGCCTGTACATTGGCAACAACCAATTTTTACAAAACTAATTAATTATCAATTTAAAACTAAAGATAGAATCTCTGGATCCAGAGGATCAAAGTCATAATAGGCCATGACTCCAGATTCCTGGGATCTTGGGAGCATTGCTCCAGTAAATTTGACCATGAGAAAAAGTAAATTTGGGTTTGGGTTTTGTTCATCCGCTAGACGTTATGCAATTTTTTTGCGTATACGTTCTTGTACAAACCAATTTTTTAAATTACAAATTTAGTTATTTTAAGTTTAGTTGGTAATTCCATATTTAACAATTATTTTATTTTTTGTTAAGCTTCAATGTTTTGATAATTAAAATTTTATTAAAACGTATATTTTTTTAATATAAAATTATCAGGATTGGACTATGTTCCATTGATCTCGGCCAGGTTTGATAAATTGGCCAGATAATTACTTGTGCGGTTTTAAGTAATCCACCATGACTCTAGAATTGAAAAGTTTAGTTAAGTTTAAACTTACTTTTACTTACTTTAACTTACCTACTTTTACTAAGTTTAAAGCACTTACTTTTACTTACTTTCATTGTACTATATTTACTCACTTTTACTCACTTTTACCATACTATATTTACTAACTTTTACTTATTTTGTATTTTTTCAGGTAGTCAATAATCAATAATGGATCCTAATATTGATGAAGTTGGAGAGAAAAGTGAGGGTGTTAAAAGGGGTTACTTTTGTGGTCAATGCAAGAACAAATATTCAAAGAAGCAAAACTGGGAGGAACATTTTAATTCCAAAAAAAAATTTGTTACAATACAAGAGGTCCCAGAGTTTGGGCCCACAGCTTAGATATTGCAGTAAAGAAATACCAGGATGAAGTGCAGCAAAGAGATACGGCAAAGCAGTCATTTAGTTTGTTCACAAAATGTGCTAGTGCTAGACCTCAGAAAATCTAGAAAATGAAACTTTTTCACTAGATGTTTCACAGACTGAAGAAAGTGCTTCTCCTCCACCTAAGAAACAAAAGGTAAGTGAGGAATCTGCGCATCAGACTAACAAAACTGCTTTAGAGGAATTTGAAAATTCCCAAATCCAGAAGACATTGAATGCAATTTTGCGCCTAACAAAAGAAACTCACCAAGCTGTTGTGGTTAATAAAGAGAAGAGTCAAAATATGCCTTCAAGTTCAAGTGTTGCATCCAAATCTAATAAAGCAAAAAGCAACAAATTTGACATTTCCATAGCCCATTTAAGCAAGTGTAAATCAATACAAGAAATCCTGAACAATGATTTGATCAAATCTACATTCAAATTGGTGGAAAAGAAGGATCTAGGGCATGCTGATGATTCATTTTCAGTACCAAGTGATATAATGGAAAACATTGCAAATAGTGACACTAATATGCCTGATGTAGATATAGCTGTTGAGGATGAAGATGATGATAATCAAGAAGATATTGATGATGCTTCTGATGATAAAATGTTTACATTATATTGCATAGCTTGCACAGACCCCAAAGCATGTGCTTCAGACAAACATTCTAACATAAAAGGTTACTTCAATGTTAAAGATTTAACCTATGTATGCAAACAAGGAGAAAATCAAGAGAGATGGTTTAGAAATCTGAAAACCCACCTGAAGAGACATTTAATTAAACTTCAGCATCATCAAAGAGCTGCTGTTTATGAAGTGATGAAAACATCTTCTCGGAACACTACTAAACGCATAGAAGACTTCTGTGACAACATCTTATACTACATAATGGAAACAAACACTGCATGGGCTCTATATCCAGTACTTCTAGCTGTATTACATAGGTCAGGTTGTGAGGTTGGAAATTTGAATCATAGCACACATGCGTGCGAGACAATTTGTGAGCTATTAGATAATCAACTTAAAGAACAAACTGTAAAGTGGTTCTTAGAACAAACTTCAGTAACAATAACGGCTGACATTGGAACAATTTTGGGATTAAGCATGCTAGTTGTATTAGTTATGAGTGAAGAAGATAAGACTGTAAAACTTGCTGGGATAAATTTAGTACGCAGCAAATCAGGAGTTTATTTGGCCAATGAAATTTTTGATGTGTTGAAGTCTCCTAATCACTTGAAACTATCTGAAGAAGCAATTAAATCCAAGTTATCTGGAATGGTTGGAGATGGGGCTTTTTGTAAGGACAACGAGCCATTTAAAAACGAAATGAAAAAGTTGTTTGGAGAAAATTTCAAATTTCGATGGGACTTAATGCATCTTGTGAACAGAGCCCACGTTGATGCATTGAAGAAAATTTGTAAACTAAGTGAGCTTTTAGACTATTCAGAATCACTCTTCAAATCTGAGATCAGGCCTTGACTATACCAATATGGTTCTTGACAATATCATTGGTTTTAAGAGACCAAAACTCAAATCTGATACTCGCATGGTTAATTACGAATTTGATCAATTTGACAGATTTGTGGAAAATTGTGTTTTTTTTATCATCCACAAGAGAAAGAAATTAGTGCCAAGTTCTATGTATTGATTTCCTATGTAACAAAGATTATGTTGCAAGTAGCTCAAAAAACCACAGTTAGTGCAGAATTTGTAGAAAATGTATTTTATAAAGAAGGAGGGAAAACTGTTATGTTAAGAGTGATGGAAACAATTTCCAAATTAGCTAATGGAGGAAATGCAAATGATGTAGTTTCTGAATTTAAGCACGATACCACAGGGCAGCAAAAGGAACTAACAGCTGAGGATTACATCCTAAATGAAGTTTACAAATACATCAAGAAACGTTCTGATTACTACCAGGTTGCTGAAGTTGCTAGACCATCCAGAACCAGATCTGAAAGTAGTTTTACAAAAGACTCAGTGACAAATTGGCTGACAGAATATATAGAACAGCTGTGGAAAGGAATCACAGAGAGATTAAAACATTTTGATAAAGATGGATCAACTGCCTGGAGTGAAGCACCAGCTGAAGGGACATTCTCCATTCTTGGTTACATTGTTGAACACAAAGGATCCATTAAGCCATCTCATTTGACTAAGCTGTGCAGAATTGTGAAGGAGGGTCCAGCTCCAGGCACTAGATCTGCTGTAATGATCACATAGAAAGCCATTGATCAGTGGCCAAGCATACATGGCGGTAAATTCACAACAAATGCCTACATGCAAGGTCTAACATCATCCACTGTTGCTGCTGCAATGAATAAATAAACTTAAGATGAGTTATAAACTGTACATTATTGTATTATTATGTTTAGCTAAAACAATTTGTAATTGGTATGTCATCAATTCAAGAGTTTACTATCATTAACCTATCTAGTGGTGTAAGGGGGAAAAAAGTAAATTCAGAGCTGTGCTCCAGTAAATTTTTTCAAATCTGGAGTCATGTAATAGGCTACTTACTATCCACAAATATGTTACACACTATATCTATTTATAACTGACATGCAAATATAACAGATCCAAAGAATCCAGTCAATTTCATTACGGTACCCATCAATACCAGTACCTTGCCAACCAAAAATAAGTCACAGTCCATATCAATTGCGGACCAAGTCACAATTTACAACCATACTGGTGTACATTACAATATATATACTTAGGAGAAAAAGTGTAGGTGTGGCTGTAAAGACTGTACAGTAATGTAGAAGTGTGTGTGTGCACCCATTTTGGGTCTCTCATTTAAAGGTGTTTGTGGAGCAAGTGAAGATCATGAATTTTTCAATACCTCATAGTACTATGGGGGCCACCGCTCAGCAGAGGAATCTCTTTAAATGGGGTGTGTAAGGACAGAGAGTATCCCCTAACCCAAGATGCTGCTTTTCCTATATCCCACAACACCTGTGTTGAGCTGTGGGATCTATCACTCAAATGCACATAATATATATGAAATAAACTAGTACTATTCATGCAATAAAAATGGGCTTAAACACATCACCAGATGTCCCTTGCAGACATCAAACTATCCAACCTTCATTTGAAAGAATCAAGTGTATCTGAAGTCACTACTACTACTGTCAGACTGTTCCAAAACTTAATTACTGTATTTCCTGGCATATAAAGTGCACTTTTTTCCTCCCAAAATACTCCAAAAATCACCCTGCGTTAAAATTAACTCGTTAAAATTGTACATGTGAAGTGAGGTAGGAGATATATTTTTTCCTAAATTTTCTCTCCAAAATTAAGGTGCGCGTTATATGCTGGGAAATATGGTACTCAGTTTTACAAACAATGTTTCCTTAAATTTGTTCTACATCTTGGCTTAAATAATTTCATACTATGACCTCTAGTCTGGTTATTGTGATCTTTAATGAAAAGAGACTCAAAATCTATCTTATCCAACCCTTTTATCATTTTATACTCATTTTATACATTGATTTGCTGTACAAAATTAAGTCATTATCAGATAACCCCAAATATTCTCACTGTATAATAATGGGAGACTTTAACGCACATGTGAACTCGGAATTCTTTGGAGAATTGGGTAACATGTGCGAGTCGGCCAATTTAAGTATAAGTGATGTAGATGTATTAGGGGTAGCCAGTGGTAATTTTACATATGTTAGTGATATGAGTGGTACCACCAGGTGGATTGATCATTGTCTCACTAGTAATAATCTAAAGGATCAAATTGTTAGAGTTCATATTTTGCATGATTTCCTTCTTTCTGATCATAGACTATTAGAAATATTAATTAACGTTACCAATTTATGCGCAACACGACTTAACAAGAACTCAATAGGTAAGAATAATCGCGTCGATTGGTCCAATGTTAATATGCAGCAGAGAATAGAATACAAAGACAGAACATGTCACCTCTTTAATAATTTAGAAATTTTGCACCTTGGCTGTAATAATCCTTGCTCAAATGATTCTCACTGTAAACTCATAGATAGGTATTATAGTAAGATAATATCCCTGTTAAGAGAAGCAGGAAGCCCCTTGATTAAATCTTACAACTATCATACTAAGGTTATTCCTGGATGGAATGATTTTATTGCCCCCCTGAAGAGGGAATCGAAAGACGCCTACGATTTGTGGTGCTTTCATGGTAGACCCAGATTAGGACCAGTATACATAAATATGTGTAGAAGTTGGGGTCAGTATAAGGTGGCCATAAGGCGATGTAAACAGGAAGAAGAGTCTATTCGAGCATCAAAAGCCTGTGAAGCTCGCATAAATAATGATAACAAATTTTGGAAATTTGTTAAGAATCAAATGGGTGTCAAAAATGTCCTCCCTCCGACAATCAATGGGGTGTCGTGGGAGGATGAAATTGCAAAGCTGTGGAAAAACCACTACTATAACATTATTAATAGTGTGAGTAGGGATAATCTTAAGATAGATTGCAGCGAAACAATTGTGGGAGGGACAAGGGAAAATACTTTGATATCATTTTCTGAAGTAAAGAGGTTAATTAAAGAGTTAAAGACTGGTTCTGCATCAGGGGTAGATGACTTATTGAATGAGCACTTAAAATATGCAAATGATGTAGTATGTCTGCATATATCATTGCTCCTATCAGCCATGCTGGCTCATAGCTATATCCCTGCAGAGTTCATGAGGGTATATATTTTGCCTCTGGTCAAAAATAAGTATGGAGACATTCTGTCCAGCAATAATTACAGGCCTATTGCTGTTGCTTCCTACTTCTTGAAACTACTAGAAACACTCTTGTTACTCCGATTAAATGATTTCCTATGGACATCTCTGAATCAGTTTGGCTTTAAAAGGTCCCACTCAACTGACCTGTGTATTGTATTGACAGTAATTCAACCATTTATAGCTGTTTCCTTGATAAAAGTAAGGCATATGATAGGGTGAACCACAATATTTTATTTGAAAAACTAGAAGACAGGAAGGTTCCCATGTACATATTAAATTTATTGGAATTTTGGTATTCCCACCAATCTTTCACTGTTAGGTGGGGCAATGTACTATCCGAGTGTTTTGGCTCCTCTTGCGGGGTGAGACAAGGCTCCTTGCTCTCCCCTATGCTGTTTAATGTGTATATTGACGGATTAATTGCTTCACTTAATGAGGGAATAGGGTCATTCTCTGTCAGATCAACCAAAAAAAATTGAAATTAACACCCTCATCTCTCATATTTTGCTGAAATTTGGTTTATAGGGAGTTTGTGAGCCCTGAATCCATTTCTGAAATTATAAGGTCAATCCGACCAACGGTTCAAGAGATATGACCTCGGGCAATTTGAGGTCACTCGCGAGGTTACTAACATTTGGTGAGCCATAACTTGGGTAATAATTGTCATAATTATATAAAAGTATATATATTTAGAATCAGAAAATGACAAGGAATCCAAATATGCAAGTTTTAGAACTCTAGGTTGAAAAATAAAAAGTTACACTGTAACCAAAATTTGAGGTCACGATTTGACCTCTGGGGTATCAAATGAGAATTTTTTTTTTAAATGTAAAAAATGAAGGCATAGGCATTGGCTATTAGAATCAGCAAAAAAAAGTTTGTTTATGTTAGTATTTTTCATGTAACTAACATATAAGTGAACACCATATTCATAAGTTGTGCGTCAATTCTACCTATTTTTTCACACTTAAGCTCATAATTTGACCTATAGAAATTAAAATTACATTTTTTATAGATATAAAAAACAAAGTCAGAGTTCTTGACTAATAGAAACAATCATAAAAAGTTTGTTTATGTTGGTACTTTTCATGTAACTAACTTATAAGTGAACACCATATTTATAAATTGCTTGTCATTTCAAGGAAATTTTTATATCTTAGCTATCAATTTGACCTCAAGCTCCAAGAATTTAATAAAAATTGTATTTCACTGCTAATCTACACTGGCAATAATAGTTATAATAGTGAAAGGGGAAGACTAAGCTCACATGTAGCCTAAACAAACCTGTTGAACCATGTTGCTACTTGTCTAAGTGCAGAATCAACACAGATAGTTGCAAAATTCCTTGTTTACAGGTTAGTACAGTTCCAGCCAGCACTGTGGGTGGCTGGTGGGTATGGTGTTTTAATGAGCCTCAGAGACTATCAAGGCCTAAAATATTAAGTGTGTATAGCTATATATTTTCTAAAAAATATATTACCTAATTGTAAATCCTATATCTTTACAGATCAAAATACAATGGTTCGGCACTTGAAATACTGCCAGGACCCTATTCAAAAACACAAGAAACGCATAACAATCAATCTTAGAAAAGTGACTGATGTACTTGTTGAAAAATGTGCTGGAAGAGTGAAAAAAGACTCATTGTTGTGTGTGAACTGCTGGACACTGATAATGAAAAACCCCACTATACTTAGTACCACTGAAAACAACGAGTCTGAGCAGGATTCAAATGAATCATCTACTATCAGTGGCTTGAGTAACATCTCTTCAATTCAAGATCTGGACAATGACAGTGATTGCTTGATAAAGGAAAATCCTTCAACTTCAGTTGAACCAGTTCTAGCATTTCTGGACCAAACACCAGTTAAAAAAAGTAAGTAATAAATTAATATAATAACTTATACTTTACTACAAGGTCTGTTTGATCTACTATATAGCCAATTATATAGCATTTAAGGTACTATAATTAATATTTAATTACTAATATTCAGGTGTGTGAAACCTTTTTTTCTGTTCTTTTCAGAAGGGCTGTCATTAAGCCAGAAAAAGCACAAGGCTCGTGGTAAGCTATCATCTGCTCAGAAACACCTGAAGGAGAGGCTAGAACTCAGTTATGGTGTTCAAATTACCGAGGAGGTAAGTGATACTTCAAAACCTGAAACTATATCTGAAAAACATCTAGACAAATTAATGAATGAATTGAAACAGTCATTCCTGGAGAGCAAATGTCACCATCACAAACTACAAATATTGACACTCTCACCATACACAATTGAAAAAACAGCTAGTTTCTTTCAAACTACAACATACATGGTGAAAAGAAGCCGTTCACTTAAATCAGAACATGGAATCCTTCCGAAGATTCCACTAATGAGCAAAGGAAAAGTGATATCTGAAGAACACAAAGATATAGTTAGAAGATTCTATGAGTCAGAAGAGGTTAGTCGTATGTGTCCTGGCCAAAAGGATTGCGTGAAAGTTATCAGTGCTGAAGGTGCAATGAAGGTGCGAAAACGATTGGTCCTCGGGAATTTAAGAGAGATGTTTGAACTATATAAAAATGATGAAAAGAATCCCAAAATAAGATTTTCCACATTTGCAAAATTACGGCCATCATATTGTGTGCTTGCCGGTAGTGGTGGGACTCATTCTGTCTGTGTCTGCACATACCATCAAAATCCAAAATTGCAGCTGGCTGCATTGGGAGAAAGAGGTCTTTCATACAAGGATCTTATGGATTACAGTGTCTGCAGTACAGAAAGAGAGACTTGCATGATGCAACTTTGCAATGATTGCCCAAGAGAAGAGGGTGTCCTGGATTTTCTTGAGTTACTTGACAGTGTGAAATCAGCTCCAAATGAAATATCTTACAAGCAATGGGTGACTGTTGACCGTTGTACAATGGTTGATAAGGTGGAGCCACTTCATGAATACTTATCATCCCTAAGCATGAAAATATCCTGCATGGTTCGTCATCACTTTGTTGCTCAGCAACAATCACAGTACTTCAAGCAGTTGAAAGAAACACTACCACCTCAGAGTGAGGTAGTTATAGTAGGTGATTTCTCTGAGAATTATTCTTTCATTGTCCAGGATGCTGCCCAAGGGTTTCACTGGGACAATTCACAGTGTACAGTTCACCCTTTTGTCATCTATTATAGATCATCTGCAGACCAGGAACTTAGCCATTTTAGTGTCTGTTTCTTATCTGCATCACTAAAACACAACACTATAATGGTTTACTCATTCATATTGAAGCTTATGACATATGTTAAATTCAGATGCCCACAATTGAAGAAGGTGCACTATTTCTCAGATGGATGTGCTGGCCAATATAAGAACAGATACAACTTCACAAATCTCTGTTACCATGAAGAGGATTTTGGTCTGTCTTGTGAATGGCACTTCTTTGCTACATCCCATGGCAAAAATGCATGTGATGGGATTGGAGGAACAGTGAAAAGAGCTACTGCTCGTGCCAGTTTGCAGAGAACTACAGAGAGGCAAATTCTTACACCAGAACACATGTTTCAGTTTTGTGAAGAAAACTTGAGCAAGAAGATAAATTTTTTCTTTGTAACTACAGCTGATTTGAAAGATGCAGAAGAACGGTTGGAACATCGATTCAAGGATAGTAGGGCTATTCCTGGAACTCAGAAATATCATAGATTTGTTCCCCTAAACAAGGAAGAACTGATGGTGTATCCCATTTCAAGTGGCATTGGAGAAAAGAAAAGAATAAGGAAAAGTCATTTTACTAATGAACCTGCAATGCTTGGTAACCTAAAATGTGTCAAACCAGGAGAGTATGTTGGCTGCAAGTTTGGTATGGAATTGTGGAGGAATATTGTGAAGAGTTTGATGATTTCACTGTGAACTTTCTACATCCCTCTGGGTCATCAGGATCAAGTGCATATTATTATCCATCAAACAAGGATTCATGTGCAGTGCCAGGACATCATATATTAACTGTAATGAGTTGTCCTACCCTAAGAGGAGGCAGCAGAATTCAATACATTTTTCCACAAAAAGAAATTGATGAGAGCATCGAGCATGCAAAAATTGTATTAGGCTAGCACATGAATCCTCTAAGTAGGTCTTCCCCTTTCACTATTATAACTATTATTGCCAGTGTAGATTAGCAGTGAAATACAATTTTACATTTTTTGCCTTTGTTTTTATATCTATAAAAAAATGTAATTTTAATTTCTATAGGTCAAATTATGAGCTTAAGTGTGAAAAAATAGGTAGAATTGACGCACAACTTATGAATATGGTGTTCACTTATATGTTAGTTACATGAAAAATACTAACATAAACAAACTTTTTTTTGCTGATTCTAATAGCCAATGCCTATGCCTTCATTTTTTACATTTAAAAAAAAAATTCTCATTTGATACCCCAGAGGTCAAATCATGACCTCAAATTTTGGTTACAGTGTAACTTTTTTATTTTTCAACCTAGAGTTCTAAAACTTGCATATTTGGATTCCTTGTCGTTTTCTGATTCTAAATATATATACTTTTATATAATTGTGACCATTATTACCCAAGTTATGGGTCGCCAAATGTTAGTGACCTCGCAAGTGACCTCAAATTTCCCGAGGTCATATCTCTTGAACCGTTGGTCGGATTGACCTTATAATTTCAGAAATGGATTCAGGGCCCACATACTCCCTATAAACCAAATTTCAGCAAAATCTGAGAGATGAGGGTGTTAGGCACTGGTTGATCTGACAGAGAATGACCCAATAGTAGGATGTATAGATAACACAAGGATAAATAACTTAGTTTATGCCGATGATATGGTGTTAATAAGTCCCTCTGTTAAAGGTCTGGATCGGCTACTAAATGTCTGCGAAGTGTATTCGCAGAAACATATTCTTTTTAATGTTACAAAAACTAAGGTTATGCAATTTCATCCTAAAAGCTGTAATCAGCCAGTTGATATAAGGTTTAAAATGAATGGTGAAGTAATTGAGGAAGTACAAGAGTTTAAATATTTGGGTCAAACTATTACCAGCTCTTTGAGTGATGACTCGGATATAAGAAAACAATCTCGAAGCCTGTGTGCTAAAGCGAATATGACCATAAGGAACTTTCGTTTCTGTACAAGTGAAGCTAAAGACACACACTTTCATACTTTCTGCAGTAATATATATGGTCAGCAACTCTGGGTGAATTATAAAAAAGGTTCTGGTAGAACCCTAAATTTGCTGTACAACAGGTCTTTTAGACTTACATAAATTACCCCCGAGATGCTTAGCTTCGCAAATGTTTGCTACCCACAATGTTCCAAGCTTCCCGGAGGTAACAAGACGTGCTCAACACAGTCTAATGCAAAGAATTAAAAAATCAATCAACCCGATCATCCAAGCTATCCATGAGTCCTGCCATTTATCCTCTAAGCTATGGACTTCTTGGTACGAAAACGTCTGTCTGTAGCTCCACTTAACTTCGACAGTGCAGTAAAATTTCTAATCAATTGTATATATTTTTATCCATAGTGTATGAACTGTCATTGTATTAATAATATTTGTCATATGGACTATAGTCTGCCAATAAACATTTTCATTTTCATTTATACACCTCTATCATATCACCCCTTAACCTCCTCCTTTTTAATGAGAACATACTTAGATATGCCAATCTTTCCTTATATGTCAATTGTCTTAGAGATGGGATCATTCTTGTTGCTCATTTCTGTACTTTTTCCAGTTTTTCAATATCTTGTATCAAATAGGGACTATTAAATTGAATGCAGTATTCGAGGAGGGGTCTCACATATGAAATGTATAGATGCTTTATAATATTGGGTGATTTGTATTCAATGTGTGTGTGCATGAGATTGAGTCTAGCATTTGCTTTATTTCTGATTACCGTACAGTGATTTGAGGGTTTAAGTTCATTAGTCACAGTGACACCAAAGTCTTTCTCTTTATCATCATTTTTAATCCAAATTCCATTCATATTGTATTCAAATTCTGGACTTTTTGGACCAATATGCATAACCTTGCACTTATCAACATTAAATTTGATCTCCCACTTATCTGCCCAGGCTGTTACTCTGTCTAAGTCTTTTTGTATTGTCATTGCTCCTGCTACTGACTTAACATTATGGCCTAATTTTGTATCATCAGCAAATTTTGAGGTTTTACATGATAGGCCCTTCTCTAGATCATTTATATAGACAACAAAAAGCAGAGGTCCCAGCACAGACCCCTGTGGAAGTGCCATTTTGTTACCCTTTTCCTGTTGGAGAGTTTAATCTTCAATAACTCTTTAACAAATCATTTGCGATGAAAATGAATATAATTTTTGAATTCAGCACATTGAAAAACATTGAAAACTAGCTTTTAAAACCTTCTACCAGAGACTGGTGTACCGTAATAGTAAAGAAATACCTAGGTTGTTTTAGGTTTGGCCAATTTTGAAGGTGAAATTTATGTTTTTCCTATGGTTTTTGATGTGTTTTGTATTAATCTGACTTTCAAAATCTTCAGAAACCACTCATTTTTGTGATTCTCCCCACCCAGAAACTCCCAGTTCCCATTGGGGGTCTCCCAGGTAAAAAAGGGCAAAGTTTTAAAAGCTTTAAGCTTCAATAACTCTAACAAATCATTTGTGACGGAAATGAGTATCATTTTTTAATTCAGCACATTGAAAAACACTGAACTAGCTTTTAAAACTTTCTACCAGAGACAGGTATAATGGTAAATATTTACCTTCTTCTGAATTAATATTTGGCTGGTAGGTAGGTTATGCATACTAAACATAAAACTGGTACTGCACCATTTTGGTTCTCTACATATCATATGAAAAATAATAATATAAACAGATTTTATTCATAGCAGTTTTTGCATAGTTCCACCCACCACAGTGGAGTAAGTTCTAAAATGATAAGTTTTAACTGATTCTGAACACATACCAAATTTCCTTACTAGCATGTTACCCTGTACATATACAGCTTTTTATGTTGCCTCTCAATATAGAGTTCATCTCGCAGCTCGTGAGTAATTACATGACCTAAGTATTTACATGCATCTTTGACAGGTATAGTCTGACCATTCATTTCAAAAAATCCACATGATATATGTTTCAGTAGATTACACCTAAAAATCAAAATACAACTCTGCCCCATTATAGGTGATGTCATTTTCTATACCATATTGTTCACATATCTCTAATAGTACTCTCAGCCCATGGGGGGAGAGTGACAGAAGAACAAGGTAATCAGCATACATTAAATGATTAATTTTTTCCTTTCTAATGACACAGCCAGTACATGCAGTTTTTAGTTCATTGGTAAGGTCATCCATATATATACAGAAAAGATAAGGTGATAATATACCTCCTTGCCTAATACCATTAGTTACCTTAAAACCTGGTGATACAGTGCTTTTCCATCTTACAAACATAAGATAATAATAAAATCTTGCAAAATGTCAATCTCAAGGCAGCTAATTAATATACAACTATTTACTACAGTACCACCAAAGTAGCTTACATAACTGAAGCTAAGAATATGCACTACTGTGTATATACAATCTACAAACACACTTTTCACTCCTGAAAGTCTAAATTTTTCTTAAAATTAACTAACAAGCTACTGTTTACCACATCATATGGAAAGTCATTCCAAAAATCTACTACTGTATGACTGAAAAAGTATTTTTGTAGATCAAGTCTACAAGTCCGTTTTCTGATTTTCTTATTATGCCCATGAGTTATCCCATCCATCTCTAGTGAGAAAAAGTTATGTAGCTGCATCTAAATTGTCCAAACCTGAAAACATTTTGAACATCTTTATCATATCTCCCCTCATACATCTCTCAAAACTAAACATACCTACCTAGTTCCTTTAATCTATCCCTGTATTCCAAACTTCTTAGATTAGGGATAAACTTGGTTGCCCTATGTTGCACACCTTCAAGCATATCAATATCATGTCTAAGGTGAGGAGACCAAGCTTGAATGCAGTATTCTAAGTGAGGCCTAACATAAGAATTATATATAATTTACAGATGACTTCATTACTCTTGTAACTAACATTCCTCTTAATAATATGTAACATTTTGTTTGCTTTATTTCTAGCTTCTAACTTCTAAGCCACTGCATAGAAAATTTTAGATCACTACCAACTATAATGCCAATAGCCCTTTCCTGTCTAATGTCCTCCAACCAGTTCCCTTGCATCTCATAACTAAAGTTTTCATTATTTCGACCAAAATGCTTGACTGCATTTTTGAACATTGAATTCCATCTTCCATTTACTACCCCAGGCAACTAATCTATCAAGATCTTTTTGCAGTTTATAAGAATTTTCTATATTTGTAACTGGGGCAACTACTTTTGTATCATCTGCAAATTTAGAAATTTTACTACTTACTCCTTTCTCTAAATCATTTAGATATAAAATAAAGAGTAATTGGACCTAAAATTGATCCCTGTGGTACCCTACTTTTCACTTTTTGCCACCCAGATTCATGACCATTTAGAATTACTGTGTTCTCTATCTTCTAACCATTTTTCTACTCAATTTATAACTGACCCTAATATCCCATGAGCTTTTAATTTATATAGAAGTCTCCTATGTGGAACCTTGTCAAATGCTTTACTAAAATCCAAATAAATAACATGTACATCATTTCCATTATCTATCTGATCAGTTTCAAACTCTAAAAAGTCTAGGAGATTAGACAAACAAGACCTTCCTGATCTAAATCCATGTTGTGAACTTGAAATAAGATTAAAATTCTCCAAATAATCTTGAATATTATTCTTTATAGTTCTTTTTAGTATGTTTCCAACCAATGATGTTAAACTAACAGGCCTATAATTTTCCTACCTCCTCCTTACTACCCTTTTTGTAAATAGGTACTACATTTGCTTTTTTCCATTCATCTGGTACTTCTGCATAATTAATTGACCTAGCAAACAAAATAGCTAGTACCTCAGATAAGTTTTCTTCCCCTTCTCTGAGAATCCTAGCAAATATATGACCAGGTCCAGCAGCTTTATTTCACTTTAATGTATAAGTCACTTGCCTAACATTGTCCTTCCTTATATGAATATGATCAAGAATGCCTGAATTTAGAGAATCTAAAGAATTAAAATGAGAGTTATTTAAATTTTTGGGTCAATCCCAGAATAGGCACCTGATGTACCTCAATCCCAGATGAAGCACCTGCGTTCAACCTCAATCCCAGAATAGGCACCTTGCAAGGAATTAAATAAAAAAAACCTGATGATTACAAAATTTATTGTTTATACAAAGTTTATTACAAATGTAATAAAGGCAAAGTTATAAAAGGTTTAAAGTGGTTTAATGAATAAAGAAAAATTTTAGATATTATAAATTCCTGCAATATGAACCCGAATGTTTCTGAATCCATCTGAAGCAAATCTATCTAAGGTTAGGTTAGGTTAGGTTAGAGTTGAGTTGAGTTGAGTTGATTTTTTCAAATATTGATAAAAACAATGAAATTATATCTCTAAAAACTGTTTATATTTTTTTCTCCTCAATCCCAGATTAAGCCCCTAAAAATGATTTCAGGTGCCTATTCTGGGATTGATCCAAATTTTCTTCAGTAAAAGCCAGAGCTAAAGTACGGTAATCATTAAAAATACCAATAATATCCTGATCTTTTTCAAACATCCTATCATGCTCTATTGGGCCAACCTTATCATGCATTTTATTATTATTATTATTATTATATTTTTTAAAACTAAAGAATTTCTTTTGATCTTTATTGCTATTTCTAGCTAGATTTATTTCACTATGCCTTTTGGTCTTCCTAATCAAACTATTTAGATTAAAAGATCAGTTAGGAATGCTAAGTGTAATTTAGAGATGCTTATAGCTGCAGATAGTAAACATAATCCAAAAAAGTGTTTTGAATACATCAATAATTGTAAGCCAATAAAAGATAACATAGGCCCTCTAGTGGATGTTAACAGCGCTTTGGCTTCTGACACTCAGGCGATGGCGGGTATTTTCAATAACTTTTTTGCAACAGTTTTTACCATAGAAGACAAATAATGTCCCAGATGTGGATGATATCATTCCATTTAATAGCGAGACTATTTTGGATGAAATAACTGTTTATGAGGGTGAGATTGCGCATTATATTGATAGGCTAAAAGTTAGCAAGGCTCCAGGCCCTGACGCTTTTTATCCCGGACATTTGAAAGATGTTATCGTAGGTCCCTTAACGAAGATTTTTAATCAGTCACTCGAAACGGGGATTATTCCTGAAGACTTCAAATTAGTAATGTCACGCCTATTTTTAAAAAAGGCTACTGCACAGTAGCTAGCAATTATAGGCCCATTAGCTTACAACTTACAAGCGAAAACACTGGAATGCTTGGCAACTAATGGAGCACATTTGAAAGGAGTCATTTTAAAAAAATAAATATTTCATAATAAACTTGTAACTCTACTCTTTCGAATGATATATAGTTTTTATGAAAGGAATTAAATATTAAGAATATTTGGCTTTTTTTTATGGGTCCCATTTATCTGGATCACCCAGTATATATAAGGGTGGTGTAAAAAAATTTGTTGGAAATGTCAGTGGGCTCAGCCTTTATTTGGTGCCTTTTGCTGAAAAATTAAGCCATGCAAAATTATAGGCCTTAAAAATATTTAAAGGGTGCTCAATAACTAAAGTTTACCCTCTTTAGTATGAATTTTGTCATTTGTAGAAGTTGCAAAAAAAAAAATCCAATGTTTATGTATTGTACCAAGCATATACGCAACATATTGAACACTACCCTGGAAGCCATGCAAGATATGGGTAGGCTGACCATACGTACCATTTTGAACGGGACAGTACCATTTTTTTTATGGGTTCTGTATGGGTTCTGTCACTGAAGAATAATTGTAAGCTCAATATGTTTATGTACTTACTTTTTCATGAATACAGAATATTACATAACCCCTGTCCCGTTTTTGTCTCAAGGAAATATGGTCAGCCTAGATATGGGTAACTGAGGACTTGTGATGCATGGCCTCGAGCAGTGCTGGGCAATCGCACACCAAATGGGAGGTTCGCACCCACTTCCGCACCCGCACTTTAGCCTCTTCCACAACCGCACCCGCACCCTATTTACATATATAAAGATTTATCGCAAGGAAATATATAAGTTTCCATTAATATATTAATACTTAATATAGTATATACTTTGAAGTTGTAACAAATGTGAAAAATACTTACTTATTTATGTATATGCACTTACATTTATCAATATCTCAATAACTTTACTACCATATTTAACGGGTGTGCGGACCAATCTGCACACCTTCTGCACCTCCGCACCTTTCTACCGAGGTGACCGCACACCGCACCTCCGCACACCATTTTGCACTTCCATGCAGTGCGGAGGTGCGGAAGTTGTGCGGAACTTGCCCAGCACTGGCCTCGAGATTCTCCTGGTGTTGCTATAATGAAACTGCTTTCAAGCCAATCACGGCTTCAAGATCTTATGATTGGTAAAGGCAACATGACACCTCAGCCAGTTACAGAGGGTTAAACTAGCATTGTTATCGATAAAACATTACCTCAGGAGAAAACAGTGAATTAATCGAAGTCTTGCTCGAAACTTTTGAGTCATTGAGCAACCTCTAAATATTACTTTCAAGGCCTATAATTTTGCATGGCTTAGTCTTTCACCAAAGGCACCAAATAAAGGCTGAGCCCACTGGCATTTCCAACAATTTTTTTTTTACATCACCCTTATATACAGGGTGGGCAGAAAGTAGCTCCCTAATTTAAATTACATATAAATTATGTATAAATTGTGATTGTATTGTTATATTGTTATGGTGTGTTCTCTAAAGTGGTACAATTGTAACGTTCATTTTTTTTTTTCATTTCAGATTGAAGAGTAACATGGCTGAGCATTTAACACTGCAAGAGCGTGCCCAGTTGGCGGCACGGTACGAAGTTTGGCAATCTGTCGTTCGAGTTCAAAGATGGTGGCGGGCCATTCACGGACCACGTGCCCAAGTGGACCCGAAAACAATCAAGAACTGCCACTCGAAGCTCATGACCACGGGGTCTGTGGCAGATGTTCGAAGATGTGGTCGCCCTTCGACATCCAGGGCCCAGGAGACGGTGCAGGCAGTTCAGGAAATGTTCGCACGGAGTCCACGAAAGTCAACTCGCCAGGCAGCTCGGGAAAGTGGACTCTCCCGCTACTCAGTGCGAACTGTGCTGAAGAAGGAGCTGAACTGGCGTGCGTGGAAGCCGCATTACTGTCAATCTCTCTCGGACGAGGACTGCGACATTCGCATGGAGTTCGGGGAAATCATGCTGGCTTGGCATGAAGACTGGCCCCATCTCTTCCGCAACATCCTCTGGAGCGACGAGGCGGTGTTCCACGTCGGAGGCTTTGTCAACCGCCACAATTGCCACTACTGGGCAGGAGAGGATCCCATGGTTACCGCTGAAAAACGGCAGAATCGGTTCAGTGTAATGGTGTGGTGTGGTATGACCTCAGATCAGGTTGTGGGCCCGTTCCTTCTGCGCAACACCATGAATGCTGAGCGGTACCTTGCTATGTTGCGAAACGAGGTCTGGCCGGTTGTCAGCACATGGGAGAACATCGACGATCTGATATTTATGCAAGATGGCGCCCCTCCGCACTTCGCTCTTGTTGTCCGTGAGTGGCTGGATGCCCACTTCCCTGGGCGTTGGATGGGTCGTCGTGGTCCACATCAATGGCCAGCCAGGAGCCCCGACTTGACACCGTGCGACTTCTTTCTTTGGGGGTGGGTAAAGGAAGAAGTCTACCGCACCAAACCGAGGACATTGGAAGAACTGGAGGACCGAATTCGGGAAGTCATGTCCTCCATCCCGCCGGAGTTCCTGCTAAAGTCAGTGGACGCCATTCCTGGGCGGCTCCAGAAGCTGGTGGAAAGAGTTGGAACCCACATTGAATTTTAGAGAAAACCTACCATGTATGCCTACCTTTTCATATTATTTCTTCTGAAATAAATGGATAATATACGTATTTTTTTACCAATCCAAAATAGGGAGCTACTTTCCACCCACCCTGTATATATATATATATATATATATATATATATATATATATATATATATATACAGGGTGTCCCATAAGTTGGCATCATAGGAAAAATAATAAAAAAAGGCAAAACAAAAGCTTTTATTTTCAGAATGTGCTCAATATGTCCACCATTGTTTTCGATACTCAAATTCAGACATGATACCCAGTCAGCAAGCACACGGTGAATGATGTCAGGAGTAATGGTGTTACATGCCCCAATAATGCGCTGCCGCAAATGTTCAACACTCCTAATTTTCTCTGTGTATACCAGCGTTTTCAAGTGGCCCCAGAGATAAAAATCTAGTGGCGTGAGATCCGGGCTTCTAGCTGGCCATTCCACAGGCCCTCGACATCCTATCCAATGACCAGGGAATTGTTGGTACAGGTATTCCCTTACTTGGGTGCTGTAATATGCAGGAGCGCCATCTTGCTGGAACCATGTTGGGAAATTTCCTTCTTCGTTCAAGACACTGGGAAATGCTTCTTCCTTGAGCATACATAGGTAGGTGCCTCCAGTGACATGTTCATCGAAAAAGAGGGGGCCTATGATGCGATCCTTCCAAATGCCACACCATACCATCACCCAAGATGCACCTTGTTCCTTTGAAGAGGTATACCAGTGAGGGTTGTTTTGAGACCAGTAGCGGGTGTTCTGTCAATTTACCTCACCATTTCCATAAAAAACAGCCTTGTCACTGAACAGAATGGTGGACAGGATTTCCAGTAATTTAGGGTGTCTCAATTTTAGTAAAGTCAATAATTCAAAAACTATGATACTAATGCTCAAATGATGTCATATTATCTAGCAAACTTAGAAATATCTTTAGTGTTTAAAAAAGCCATTTACCTACTTATATTTGACCATAAAGGTTTGAAATATAACCTAAATATGACTGTAGCATCGTATATCAATGTACCATTGATATGTGTGGTCAACTTTGGTTATTTTTGGTGTGCAGTATAGTTTCTAAGTTTCACATAGTCACAAATGCTGGAGTTTTGATTGTGAATGCATGAGTGGAAGAGGCAGGGAGGAGAGAAGAGGACGAAGACTTCATACCAGACTCAGTCTCGTATGAAGTCTTCATCCTGGTTAGATATAAGTAGGTAAATGGCTTTTTTAAGCAACACTAAAGATATTTCTAAGTTTGCTAGATAATATGACATCATTTGAGCATTAGTAGTTTTTGAATTGTTGACTTCACTAAAATTGACACACCCTAAATTACTGGAAATCAAAGGTGAAGGAGATGAGGACACACAGGTAGGAGACTGCAGTGTCAGACCCAGGAAGATTCCTGACATCAACCCAGATGCCACCAAACTCTCAGAACTTATTGACTGGAACTCTGGTGTGACTGACCCTCCTCTGACCTGCTCCCTGACCACCTCTGCAATCAAGGAGTTTCTGGATAGACCAATGGAAGTTCCTGCATGGCCCTCACACACACAGTCAGTAGAGAGGTGTGTAAGGATGACAACTGAAGCAGCACAACAAGCTTACTCACAAGAGAGGAGGGAGGCGTACATCACTGGCCAGGTGGCCAGTAGGGAGCTCATATCCAGGAACAAGAGCAAGGCAGACATGGCATTCTTGGCAAAGTTCAAGAAACATATCTATATTTCTAAGTTTTAATAATGAAATACAATCAAAATGTCTTTAATTGTATGTATGTAAAATGTAGTTATACAGTATATGGCATCCTTGGCAAAGTTCAAGAAACCTATCTATATTTCTAAGTTTTAATATTGAAATACAATCAAAATGTCTTTAATTGTATGTAATGTATGTAAAATGTAGTTCTATACAATAAAAAAAATACTTGCAAAAATTGCTGATTTTTCATAAACTTCAACTTCAAATATAAGTAGCTAGGAGTAGTCAAATCTGGATTTTAAAGCCATATTTCGATTTAGCACAAAAATGCATCATTTGGTCACTAGTAGATTTTTGAATTGTTGACTTTACTAAAATTCAGAGAACAGTGGATAAATATTTAACTTTATTAGAAATTGAAGGCTGCAGTGCCCAAGGCATTTACGGTTCTATAATAAATTTTTTTGAGATGTATAATATGTATTCCATTTGAAAATCTAATTGGTTTTGCAAGTGACAATGCAAGTGTACTCATGATGGGAAAAGGGGGTGTTCAAAGTTTATTAAAGCAGAAAGTCCCGTCCCTCTTTGTACAAGGCTGTGTATGCCATTCAATGCATTTATGTGCATCTATTGTATATTCTGAACTTCCAAATTATTTAGAAGTAGTAGCAAGGAATATATATTCCTATTTGTCAAATAGTCCAAAACGATTATCAGAGTATAAAGAATTTCAAAAGTACTGATACTAATCCTCAAAAAATTTTGCATGTCAGTTGCACTCGTTGGTTATCACTTGAGCAAGTAGTAAAGATATTATTGGATCAGTGGCCTGCTCTCATACTATTTTTCACTTCAGCAGCACTAGAAGATGGCCTGATGTCGACTTCTACAATATTAGAAGCATTGCAGAATCCAATTACAAAAATGTACTTTGCATTCTTAGCATTTATTTTGCCTGACATTAATAAAGTTAATTTAGAGTTTCAAGCTGAAAGTTTCAGAATTCACAAACTACGGAACTCTATTAACAGTTGTGTTAAGGGCATCCTCAATAATTTCATTAAAAGAGAAATATTAAAAAGTGCAGATATATCACTGTCAATGATCCTTCAATTTGTCTTGACATAAGTGAAATTTATTATGGAGCCAAAGCAGAAAGTATCTATCTGCAACATTCTACCAATATTCAAAAAAGAGACTTCAAGAATTTAAGATTAAAATTTTAAACTTTTACGTGCCCCTCACCAAGCAAATGCTTTAACATTTTTTGTCCCCCAAGAGAAAGAGGAGGAGGAGGAGGAGGAGAGAAAGGAAGAGAGGTGTTCACCTGGCAGGAGCCAATTGCATATTAACACGTCAGCCGACCCACCGTTGTCTTATAGGACCCCTAATCAGCCAGTTGGCTTAGAAGGCATAAATGGCTTGTACAGGTTGAGTTGCCAGATTGTGCTATTTATTTAATTAATTCTTAACAGTTGGCTTAGAAATCCGTCAGTTGGTTTAGAAGTCATAACCAATCATTTGGTATAATTAATTATCATTTACAACCAAAAGAATTAAATAAAACACCATTACATCATTCTGTTTATTTAGACAAAATATTGGAAATATATAGAAAATAAATATACATTTGAATGATAAAAAAAATTAAAAAATAATAATAGTATAAGAAATATGAATCTCAGGAGAAATATACACACACACACACACACACACACACAATTATATTAAATAATTAAATATATCGAAAATAAATAAATGCACTTTATCTTCTACTGCACAAAATAAAAAATAAGAAATACAGAACGTATAACCATCAATATAGCAGTACAGGAGAAATATATATATATACACATACACACACACACACACATTATGTTAAATATATTGAAAATAAATACACTTGCTTTGTTTTATGGCGCAAAACACTAAACTCACGCGTAATTGAGTACAAACACCGCTATTGCTTTGCATTACACAGTATATGCGGTTTAATATTATTTCACCACTCAAGGTATAGGGAAACCTGTACTCTATATAAAGGGCCTTCATATCATTCAGTACTATTTTTGTGCCCATTTACATCCAGTTGATAAGTTATCTTTAAATATGTCTAGAATACAATCAAAAGCAAGCACAAAGAGGTCATCGTTAGCCACAACGTCATTATTAAATACAAGTTTATAAACACGCCTTTCCAATCAAGGGTTTATTTCTACCGACCCGAGCTTTTCAATCGCGAACTCTTCTTCACACTACATAGCGACAGTTGAAATAATCTTCTAAGTCATTATGACAGCTGCTCATTATATAAAGAAATAGTTCTTCAGGTGAATGGTGTAGGTGAGTTCAGCCCTGTACTGCTCAAGTGCTTTGTACCAAAGCTCATGATATTCCAAAGAGTCTAAACTTTTTAAATAAGCATCCAGCTCTAGACCATTCTCACCTTGTTCAGCCCCACACTCGGTAAACCCATCGAGCAGAGCGGTGTATGCGTATTCAAGAACCGTATCAAAATGAAGCATATCCGTAACACGTGCGTCTAATATAGGCTTCAGCTTGCGGAATCCGACGATTTCAAACATTCTGTCGAGGATGAAATGGTTTCGTGTAGGGACAAGAGCGTTATCAGAAGCATTCTTCCACATCAGCCGTATATCAATGCATGACCGATCGTTATTTATATACAACGGCATATGAGGGGGTGTCACTAATCTGCTCTCTTCTTGTACCTACACCTGTAGGAATTTTATAACGATCTTCACTCCACTTCTCAACTATCACAAAGATTCTATTCATCTCCTCGACACTTAAATAAACAACATTCCATTTGTTTGTTGTCTACAATCCGTTTCTAGTACATAGTTAACGACACCGGATTTACGCCTGAACACGCGCAACAACTTCGTCACGGACACATCATATACGGCGTTGAGACTGCTGCTCAAAGGAAGTTCCATCGTATTCGAGGAGCGCACGTCCACTCGGTTCAAGCTCTGAGATAACCAGGGTTGTGGAGTCGGAGTCGTGGAGTCGCACGTTTCAGGGCGGAGTCGGAGTCGAATTTTTACAATGTGTGGAGTCGGAGTCGGAGTCGGAAAATTTTGGACCGACTCCACAACCCTGGTTATAGCCACTAGGTTAAGAAGGGTTATTCAATTTTAAGTAGGACTACTACTGGTTAGACCTTAATTATGTTTAAGAGAATCTTTTTCATTTATATATATATATATATATATATATATATATATATATTATTGGAAAAAATAAAAATCCCTTAATATGATAATATCTACAAGTCAATATCCTTCTTAATATTTGAATGTTCCCTTATCCTAGAAAGTAACCTGACGATTCATGTGGTGGTGATGAAATGTCTTATTATTATGATAATTATAGAGTGAAACACTAGAGGAGTCGGAGTCGTATATTTAAAATGTGAGGAGTCGGAGTCGAATTTTTACAATGTGTGGAGTCGGAGTCGGAAAATTTTGGACCGACTCCACAACCCTGGAGATAACTATGAGCCACATGCAACGCGTCGGCTCGACGGGAGGAGTGAGTCACACCATAAGCTAATGAAACTTGTACGGCGCTGTTCCAACATGAATCGTTGTATCCCATTATATTGGGCAGGTGTTTTGAGAAATTTTTCATCTGCGACACACGAAGTAATATCGGTTTTAATGTTTTATCACTCCCACTTCCCTGAATACGCACCAGGCATTTTCCTTCAGGGTGATTTTCACGAACTAAACACATTTTTATAACGGTTTTAATGTTTTACCACTCGCCACACGTTCCTTTCCACAAACTAAACATCTTCACATTCCAGCGCACTATTTGAGAGGAACATATGCCCATATTTTTCCTTTTTGTTTAACAAGCGATACTCGTCTCTAAAGTCTGTTAAAAACTCAGGGCATTCACCACAACCTCACTACAAACTTCATGATATATATTAATATAGTGAAAAACACTTAAGAATCTCCATGATGACAAGATTTACATTCTCAGTCGCAGGGCACGAATACTCGGTATGATGCAACATGACATAATATTGCTTGTCACACCACTCAACAAGACTCACTATCCATATCCGCTGCTTCTCTTCTGCACGTGTTTTCTTTTATTTCATGGTATATGTAAGCCTTTATAAAGTTTAGTCCTACAACATAGTTCAAGACATCACTTGTCCCACGAAATCCTACAATGCTCTTACCAGAATAGCCATAGAGTATTTGTACATCTTGCTCCTTCGCACGATTCAATGTAGCCTTAAAAGCATTAAAGGAGGGTGGAATTGGGAGTTTTTCAGTATCCACCACATCTTGACACTGCAGAATACCATTTCATAAACGTCGAACACAATATTAAAGGTAGCCATTAGTATTTTCTCTCTACGCGGGAGAATACACGTCTGAGGTTCAGGGCTTACTGCGATCAATTGAGCACGCAGGGAAGCCCAGGTAGTAGTAGGAGTCACGTGTTTAATCATACAGGTGGGCGGAGTTTAGAACTTTCTCCTGTACACACGATGGGCGGAGCTTAGAATTTTCTCCTGTGTACACACACACACACAGGAGAAATTGAAACACGATTTATTTAATAAACGAAATATTCAAGGTGTATATACAGTGACGGACTGGCCCCCCGGGATACCGGGAAATTTCCCGGTGGGGCCCCCAGTACTTGGGCCCTTGATTTCAGTACAATATTGATTTCATGCAATTTGCTGTAGTTTGGTATTACTGTATTTTTCAATTTGTTTTACTCATTATTATTGTTTATTACTATTCCATTTGTTTAGTATTCTGTTTTGCAATAAGTATTACTTATTACTATTGTCTGTTACTCTTCCGTTTGCAATTTGCTTTGCTCATTACTATTTTGCTCAAAGTAATTTTATTAGTTTGCTCAATTTTACTTTTGTAATTTTACTAGTTTGCTCATTGCTATGTATGTTTGTATGTTTTGCAATTTGAATTGTATTGTATTGTATTGTATTACTCATTACTAATGTCACTAATAGCTGTCTATTACTATTCAGTTTGTAAATTGTTTTGCTCGTTGCCAATGTTTATTAAATTTCCATTTTAGTTCGAAATACATGTATGTTCCAAAGACTGCTAAACACACTCGTTCTTATGAATTACTGTGCCATTGTGATTTGCATTCAAAATAAATTAATTGGCAGGTCCAACTTTCTCCAGTGAGTGGGCCCCCTGCATGAATATTTTCCAGGGCCTTTTTAGATAGCCAGTCCGTCACTGTGTATATATATATATATTTACAAATACATGTAATAAATAAGTTAACGATAGACACATCAAAGATTATGGTATCCACAGGGTACGGTATCATAGGTGCCTGGTAACGTTTCCTATAGGTGTTACGGCACACCTTTGTACCCCTAAGTTCCTTCACGCCCCCCAGCTTCTGCCCCCGAAAATTGTGGGTGCCCACAGTTAGTTGGGGCGGCCGGTCGCCCTCATCATCATCATCATCCAAGCACACTAGATCCTTCAACGATTCAAAGTTAACGACCCGCCGATTCACCTGGTTGAGCGTGATACCCTTTGCCTTCACGATATATTTCATATCCTTCCCCACCCTCACCCGTACCCCATAAGTTTTTGGCCCTGTTGAGACAAAAGAGTCGGCGTATGCGGTGTCTCCATACTCATCCTTGATCTCATCAGTCAACTCACCGAGGAATTCACCAATAGGAGGCATGTATTCACCCTCCCTCTCTATCTGTATCAGCGTACAATACCCTCCGCCCAAGAGAATGCAATAAGCCCCAAAGTTTAATGCGTGCGTAGGCCGTTGTGAAGCTGGCTACAGGTATGTTTATAACCCGTGAGGTATCTGTGGCCAATTCGGTATTGTCGTACTTTATCATGTAAGTATTACCTACATTCATGATCTCCATGACCTCTTTATCGGGAGCATTGGCATAATCCCAGACTTCACTATAACTGTGTGCCAAATGAACGTTCCCTTTGCCAGTATTCTGTGCAAATTTTCCCCAAAGACTGTTTAGACAAATTTGCACTAAAGCGCTTGCCAGGGTTCTTTACAATTTGGGAACGGTCAAGCTGTATACCTTCACGGTAACGTTAAATATAGGCCGACTTTTCATCTTCGGTATCAACTCGCGGATACCCTGATACTTCGACCTTATCTTTCAAAAAAGCGTTTATATATGGCGTGAAAAGGTTGGGTAGCTTCTGAAACCTCCACACCTCATGTATCTTCAATATGCTGTAGCCATGGCGAACAGCTAGATCCAGCTCTGGACTTGTATATACACCTCTAATCTTACGCTGGTGAGTTGTATGGTCACAATCATCATTGTTCTCTTCTGCGCACTTCACGCACAAGGGAAACATGAGCTTGTGATCGATAACGACGGGTAAGATCGGCATCCATAAATCGCGAGTGGGGAGTTCGTCTACGAAAGAAAGGCCGAAATAGTACCCGTTCAAATTTGTTGAGAACTCGATGGTGGGTAGGTCAGGTCCCACCAGTTTCTCAGGCGCACCTTCGGGGTACGGATTGTTCTTCATCACGTAGGGGTATAAAGAACAAGTAGTAATGGAGTTTCACACCCTCCGTAGGCGGAAAGTATAGCTTGAAGGGATTTGTACCCCCTCCGAACAAGCTATCACCGCATTTGAGAGGATCCAGCACCATTGAACGCTTGATCGTGTTTATTTCTTCACGGTACTGTCCATCTGTCTCCATCTGTGCGTCATACTCATGCTCCCACAAGACTTTGTGAGTGAACTGGGAGCCTATAAGTTGATCGCGGGTGCGGGTCCACGCAAGACAGTCGGCAGGAGATCTACCGTGGATATCTCCTGCGATTCCACACTCAGGACGGGGGCATCCGTGCCACCAGCAACCGTTAAAGGAGTACACAGTCTTCTCACCAGTGGCACGGTTTTCACTTAGACCATCAACCCAAAAAACACGACCATTAATCTTAATGGGTACTTCACCCCTGTTGCCGGCATGCTTTATGTATACACCTGTCTGCTGCTGTAGGTGTATGAGCCAGTATATAGCCTTGTGCCCATAACTGCGGGGATTGTTTCTGTGAATAATGGCTAAGGTGTCTTTAGGCATGAAGTTATTCTTGAACACCGTAAAACATAATGACGCGATGGTGGTTGCTAGTTGCAACGGATCGCATTTAAAGCGGCCTATGTACATCCTTCTAAATGCCTGGAAACATACTCTAAGCACGCGTACATCATTCACGCAATAACGCTCACATTCATCAGCTATATTATAAGGACTAGATTCATTAAAACTTGTAGTATCGGTCAAAATCTTCACGTTCATCTGTACTCATTCATAAAGTAATGTTTGGATGGAGGTAGTCCTACGTAATTTAAAGTTTCGTTAGTGAGGAACGTGTAAGGGAAATATCCTTTTGAAACTTCAGCGGCTAAGCCCATCACCTTGGGTAGCTTCGCTAATTTACAAGGTGTGAATAATAAAGTGTCTTTAAATTGTACATTACCTCTTATTTGCATCTGTATTAGCTTGTTGCTTCTTTTCAAAGGATCACCTGTAAATATCTCAGATGACTCGTGCTCAAGCAACTCCTTATAAAGGAACTGTGTGTCAAATTTTTCCCCGTTATGGGCGAGAATATATAGTCATTTTTTGGAATTTGTCTGCTGGCTTGACAATATAGGACACAAAGAATTTCACAGGGCTATCGTAGGCAATCGTTTTAAAAACGTTTGTACGTTTACCACATT
The DNA here is from genome assembly GCA_023014485.1 of Bathynomus jamesi. Classification (NCBI taxonomy): domain Eukaryota; kingdom Metazoa; phylum Arthropoda; class Malacostraca; order Isopoda; family Cirolanidae; genus Bathynomus; species Bathynomus jamesi. The sequence goes on along the minus strand of JAJOZX010000312.1, from coordinate 1,162,351 downwards.
TGTGACACCATCACACTCGATTTCGATACACTCATTACAGATAGTCTTGCTTACAAGTAAATGTGGAATAACCTCTTTGGTTTCAGCGTTCGTGTATGTTTCTATATCGTAGTACACAGTTATACAAGGGCTATTTTTAGGCTTAGCGTCTTTCATATAACATACATGCTTTACTCCATCCGCCTTATATTTCTCATGGCATGTAGGACAGTGAATTTCATCACATTTATGCTTGAAATTCACCTAATTATTCATCATATGAAACATGCCACATTCACAGATTCTCATTTTCCTGCACGTGCCAATTGATTTATGGAGCTCAAAACATATTATTTAAAAATGTGCGTCTACACACATCACATTCCCTCTTCTCAGCTTCAACTACACGGCTTTCACATTTGGAGCTTTTACACTGCTCACATACCATGTGGCAATCTTTACAATGTTTCACTATTTCATCCGCAAACTCGATACACCCCTTACACAAATCATGATGTCGCCCATATTTTCGACTTTTATCATAACTCGCGTAAAGGTCCCTTATATTACGGATGGGGAGATACGTTGTCCCTGACAGTCCTAAAATAAGTAGGGGTCTTGTACGATCTCTCACTGCTTTTAAAAACGTACACAGTCCTACGACGATCATCCATTCCAAATACAACTATATGAACATTCATTTCCTGTTCTACCCTTCTCAACTCTTCAGGACCCATATTACAGTCAAATTCAAGTTTACAGTCTACAGCTAGTTTACGGGCACGCTCCACTACCGTAGGCAACCAAATGTTTTTGACCCGTGTATTTAGTACAGTAAACATACGAGCTAAGACTACTGCTATAAAGCCGCAACCACGATCGACGTTTATATGCCGTCTATAAATAGCCTGACAATTGAAGTTAAGAGTATAAGGTGTGGCACTATGACCCGCAACACGGAATACACGGTCAATGTTTACCGTGAAGTTGTCCATATTGAAGCCTATACTACTATGAGGGGCCTGCATTATACGACCTAGTATATACTCTATATCTTCAGCTGCCAAACGTCTGAAAGGTATTACTACCCAAAATCATCTCCGTCATCTGACCCGAATCCGAAGGACAACCTCGTCCTGACTTCACATTCGTCGCGGTTCTGAAGGGCAAACTCTACAATACGTTCAACTATGCGGCGTAGTCCGTGTTCAACACCATTGCTATACATGGATCTAGGATCAACCCTGACTATATACCGATTTCTAGTCAAGGCTGGGGTGGGGGTAGCGGTGCGCACCAACTCGAATGTTATGCCATCCTCAACAGAATGAGAAGCTGCTGTGGAGGATGTACCCGGAATTGAATAAGGGGTTATATTTGATGAAGGTACCATTGTGGGGGTTGTGTCGTAAGACGTAGAAGGTTGGGGCTCTATTACTGGTGGTCTAACCGGCGCAATCCTGGAGCGTTTTATACCTGATGTGGTGGGCTCCTCATCATGCCTCCGCTTTGAATTGTCGCATGCTACAGGTATCGTTGGTGCGGACTCGGCAATGAGGAAGGATTCTGTGATCACTACACTGTCGTCGGGGTCATCTGTAATATCGATGATGGGATGTTGTACCTCATCGTCATTCACGGTTCTGTGGGAGAAGAGAAAACAAGACTAGAATATAAGGAACAGCACTTAAATATTTATTATATTTTGTAAATGACCCACTTAGGTGTGTGACGTGTTAGAAATGGACTCTGTAGAAAAATTCAGGTTCACGAGCCCATTCACATGTATTAGATCTGGACCTACAGGATGTGGCAAAACTGTGTTTATGCTTAAAATCATTAAAGAAAAGGGAGAGATGTTCTCAAAATTTGTGCATAAAGTTATATGGTGCTATTCGACGTATCAATCAGTGTTCAACGAGTACCAAGATGATATTTTGTTCCACAAAGGTGTATATGACGTTAATTCGTTAAAGGGAAATGAACATAGTCATTGTAATTGACGATCTCATGTTGGAGATAGATAAAACGTTTGCCGAGACATTTACAGTATTCTCCCACCATCTTAACATAAGCGTGTTCTTCATCAATCAGAATCTATTTTTAAAAAATAGATACAATCGCGATGTGTCGTTAAATACACAACATCGTCTTATTCGCGCAACGTAGAGATGTATCATAAATTGGGGTATTAGCCAAACAAATGTTTCCGAATCAGCGTAAGGAGTTTTTGGAAGTTTATAAAGAAGCTGCAAGCACGCGTTACGGATATTTGCTTTGCGACCTTCATCCACGAAACACGTTTAGGGTACTTCTAAGAACGAATATATTTCCAAACGAACCTGAAACGGTGTATATTCCAGAATGACAGAGGCTAAAGAAATAAATACCATGAATTAATAAAAATATATCATCGACTGCCCCGGGCAATGCAGCAGATGTTTATTAAAAATATCGACTCGCTTTTTAAAATGCATCTGTGAAATCTGTCTTAGCGTTATAAATTACGATGTATCAATGAAACCACCTCAGAAGGCTCGCCTACGCCGTTACAAGAACATAATACGTGCACTCGCTCATAAAAGTCAAACTGTAGGGAAGAAAAACCGAATTATTGTACAAAGAGGAGGGTCATTCCTCCCCATCTTATTTTCAGTTTTGGGTCCTTTACTGGCTAGATTAATATAATGGAGAAAGTGGTAGTGATTCCACACGAGGTGTATGCTTCACTGCAAAGTTCAAAGAATCCAGACACGGGTCTAGATCCCCGTAAAAGCAGGCTTAAAAGAATGGAAAGCGAATTGCTAGCCCTATTAAACAGTGAAAAAACGCCTTATGAGAAAAGAATCTTACACCAAGAAGCTCTGCAGAAATTTCTTCACGAGTACGAAAATTATAAGAACCCGACAGAGATTCCCGTGGTTATTAGGCACAGCACGGGGAATGATGGACATGGTGACATAGAGCTGACCAACCAAAGATTAATGGGTCGGTCACACAACATATCGAGCATGTATTAAAAAGCAGGGTTGTGGAGTCGGTCCAAAATTCTCCGACTCCGACTCCGACTCCAAACATTGTAAAAATTCGACTCCGACTCCGACTCCACACATTATAAAAAATCTAAAAATCCGACTCCGACTCCTCACATTTTAAATATGACTCCGACTCCTCTAGTGTTTCACTATAATTATCATAATAATAAGACATTTCATCACCACCACACTAAGTGTGAAATTTTATATTTTATATTTAAATAAATATTAATTGTATATTCTGAAAATGTAAAAAAAAAATATTAGAAAAACAATCTAGGGGCTATCAATGAATAAGGTTTATTGACCAAAAAAACTAAATAACCAAAATGTTAGTATTTAGGATTTAGAAATTAAGGGTGAAACAGGACAGAAATTGGAGTCGGAAGTTTTTTTCCGACTCCGCCCTGAAACGTGCGACTCCACGACTCCGACTCCACAACCCTGTTAAAAAGCACCCTCCCACATACATTGAGGAATAAAGGTTTAAGTCTATAATTTATTGAATGAGGACCCTGCCATAAAATGGACCGATACAGGCGAGATCATTATGGAAGGAGCAAAGGTACAGGGATCGAATATCGTAGACATTGTCCATGATCTGGTGAGAAAGTGAGATAGGCCCTCACCATTAGGATGGAAGCATATTAAAGCAAGACTACAACAAATAAATGTCCCCAAAGCAATGATAGGAAATCTGAACAGATTAAAAGACTTGGAACATGCATCGCACGTGACACAATTGAAGACGCCATCACCCCCGGCGGTAACACCTTTGAAGAGGTTAAACAACGGTCAACCCTACCCACGTGCCTCTAAAATACGCAAATGGCTAACATTAAGAAGACGTTATTATGACATTTCTAACCCAGTATAAGCCTGTGAGAAAAAGGTTTAAGACAGCCAAGACCAGCTGCTTCGATTGGCTCTATTTGGCAAGCAGATTTAACGGACATGCAAAGATATTGTGTGTATAACGATGGTTACCGCTACAGTCTATTCATAATAGATGTATCTCTAGATATCTGTGGCTAATTCCTCTGAAAAATAAATCACCTGAAACAGTTGCTAAAACCACCAAAACGCTGATGTTAAAAGAAAGCAGGGTTCCTGGCTATTTTTGTACGGATATAGGGAAGGAATTTATAGGCCGTGCTTTTCAGAACATGTTGACAAAGTTTAATATCGGCTATTACACTACCAATTCTATACATAAGGCTTCTTTAGCTGAAAGAGTTCAACGTACCATAAAGGAATGCATGCACCGCTATTTCACACAAAAACACAGATTTTTAGACATTCTGGAATCATTGGCCTCATCCTACAACCGCTCACACCATCGCACGATTGGGACAACACCTAACGAAGTTTTAGAAAGAAGTACGTGCCCAGAGGTGAGAAGAGATGGAACATCACCACACTGCGCGTTTCAAAATCAATGATTATGTGGGGCTGTCGCGTTCGGGAAATAAATTCGCGAAGGGATTTGAGCAAGGATGGACACGTGATATTTTTAAAGTTAGGGCTATGAGACCCAAAGGTGAGATAATGATGTATTACGTTGAAGATTTGAATGGGGGAGAAATCGCAGAAGGCTTTTACCGCGAGGAGTTGCAGAAAGTGGCATTTAATTTAGGAAAAAATGTTTAAAATTGAGAAAATTATAGGAAGCAAAGGTTCAGGAAAGAGAAATGTACCTGGTGAAATGGCTAGGGTACTCAGAAAGCTTCAACACCTATATAAAAGCTGATGCAATAATGAAGCTTAAATAGTATGCAACATGGCTCCTAACCATTTCTACGTCACACTCCCGTCCTCCTCGTCCCTGTCTGTACACCCTAACAACACACTAGCCAACTTTGTAACAGATCTCCATGGACCCGTTGAATTGGGTCGTGATTCGTATGAGGTGGGGATATGTGAAATTCAGCTGGACACCCTCTTCTTAAATATTGATTATAAAGATACCGTTTTTTCGAGTCTTAGAGACATTGATGAGTGTGAAAAAGCCGGGGTAACTCGGGATGAAACTATACATATCGCCCGGACTGAGGTTGCACGGTATTACAGTACAGTAGTAACACTAGGACCGGGCCGTTATGGTTCGGCTGAGGATGTTGAGAGAGACTTAAACGTAAGTTTAAAAAACTCAAATCTTACGACTGATTTAGTATACGAAATCATAAACAAAGGAAACCCTGCACATACTCTAATCCTAAAATCAAAGGCTAACAGAAATATTAAAGACAAAAGAGTGTTCAAAATTATGACCTAGGGACGATATTGATCAGCCATCCAAAGAGAGACATTTTACGAGGTACAACATGACTTGTCCAGCCTAATGTATCAGATGAAATTGGAGAAATTGGATGCTGGCTATACACCCCCAGACATGTGCTATAATTACAGCAATATAGTGGAGCACCAGTTTGTTGGGGATACCCAGGCACGCTTGCTACGCATAGCGCACATCCCCAACCATAGAGGAAGGAGTTTGAGTATTACATATGACAGACCCCATTATGTGAATGTCGCAACTAATCTAATAACCAATATATATATATATATATATATATATATATATATATATGAACGATTGAGAGGAAAAATTTCCCATTCGGTGATGGGAGCTTAACAGTGGAGCTGCACTTTCGACGCACTGAGTTATAATGGATAGAAAGCCTTTCACCGTCTATCGAGGGGTGAGATACCATTGTGGTAGTGGACTTCGAGACCATTTTTTCAACCATACTACGTACGGCTGTTCCTTTGCTGAAGACGGGTGCCAGATATCTCGGAAGGAAAGCGCTACAATCAGGTCTTAACACTGCAGAAGACATAATGGCTGGGGTTAACCCTAAAGAAGCTCTAAAAAAAACATTTAAAACGTACACGGGACGAAATCGTCAAAGATGCAGAGAAAAATGCGTGGTGGCGGGAAGAGGAGGACTGTCCGGAAGAAGGGATTACCATCACGTGGCACTAAGTGTAAAAGGCTATCAAAAAAGAAGTGTTGTAAGCGAATGAAGCCTATGGTTGACCATTTTTTTGACTGATATAAGCTAAGGACATTGAATTCATGAATCATAGTTTTACTACTTGTCGAGAGAGGAGGCACTATTTCTAACTCGTCATGGCACGCTTCATCCATCCGTGTAGTTCACAATGCTGTAAATCGGAGCTATCCCTCTTTGACATGCCCCCAACTCAAGTTTCTATTGAACACAGTGACTTTATTACAATTAACCCTTTAAACACAATTAGTTCCCCGAGCGCCCCTATAGAATTCGTGATACCCAACTCAGGCCCTTACTTTTTTGATCCAAGCTGTGTGCACATGTACGCTAAACTACGTATAGCCCATTCTGATGGAACGGACTGCGATGACAAATATGCTGTATACCCTGAAACAAACTTTCTGCACTCCATATTCAACCAGTGTGACGTATAATTTAATCAGGTCAACATATCGGCAGGCACGGGGTACTATTACCTACGAGCCTATCTGGAAAATGTCCAACTTTTCCAAAAAGCGAAGGATACCTTTTTAAGTGCCGAGGGATATCAAACTAAACACGAAATCAGTATAAAGGACAAATTTAAAAATTCTAAAAAGATATACGAGTGTTTTGGACGCATGCATCCAGATTTCACATTCCAGGAGAAGCTGCTTGTGAATGGGGTGGATATGAAAATAAAGCTCACCTGCACAAATCCTGAAATCTGCTTAAATCTGGATACTGATCAAGAAGAGGGAGCCAAACCCGTTGTGGTTCACATTATGGAGACCTCCGCGTACAGCGAGTGAAATTAAGTTCGCCAAAACAACTAGAAATTGAGAAAAATTTACTAAACGCCACAGTAAAATACCCTATTAACAGAGTACAAATAAACAGATAGAAAACATCGCCCTGGGAAATCTTCCTAAAAGGATATTAATTGGAATGCAGAACCATGCTTCGGCGAATGGAAAATATAAAAAGTGCCTTTAAAGTCGAGAATTTCGGCCTTAAAAAATAACTATACGTTAATGGCATTGCGTTGGGAGGAACATTGAATACGGACTATTCATCAGACGCTGTGTTACCGCTTTGCGCAAGAGCATATAGTAATCTGGACCATATTGCCGGTGATTGTGATGAGCCCGGGAATGGGATAACGCAGAAAGAATTCATTGATCAATTTAACCTTTATCCGTTTGACATCACACCTGACTTATCTGCTAGCGTGAATACACATTTAAGTCCACAGCAGAGTGGAAACATCTCAGTCAGGTTGGAATTCAACATGCCTATAGACGCGCCTATTAGTGTACTAGTATACCTCGAGTCACAAGCCCTAATAGAAGTAGACAGATTTAGGGGCGTTATCACCGACTTTTAAAATGGATGCGAATACACTTCAGAGAGTAATGAATAGTGAACGAATCACACGTTCCAAATTTATCGGTGTTTGCGAAACATTGAATTTGCCAACTACGCGAGATTGCGGTAGTTTTATTGTGAACACAGATGTCATTGGTAATGAAGGGATTCATTGGTTTGCAATCTATTTTTAAAATAGGGACCGCATGTCACGTGGTAAAGACTTTGTAAATTTTTAAAAATTATTCGACCTGTCACACTCAACGAAACGATGAAATGGTATGCAGACATTAAAAGCCGTTTTCCACTTGTGCGTACTCATTGTATAGTATGTTGTTTTGTTCGTGTACATATATATATATTTGTAACCAATAATGTTAGTTTGTACATTTTGTAGTTTAAGATGGTTATTGTACTAAAAACATGATTTCTTTCATTTAATGAATTGATGAAAATACATTGTCTTCCCCCAAAAAAGATCGAAACAAAAAAACACTTACATTATTTAGTTGATGTGATAATCGTTGGGCTGACTGCTCAGTAAATCTTCTATCTCCGTATTCAGGTCCATGACATGGGATTCTTCAAGACGAAAAGATTGTATAACACGTGTCAAATCCTCATCGGACCTTAAAGGAGAATAATTCATTAGTTCATACTGAACCTTTTTCAATAAAAACATATACAGAGTATACATATAGTAAGAGTATTACAATGTGAAGATGTCTTTGAACCGCTCAGAGAAGTTCATTTAAGAGATAATTCCGAATAACATTTGAATTTATATAAAAAACCTGCAAAAGATTGCTATAAAAAAATTCAATGAATCAAAACAGGTTTTTAGCATAACTGCAAACTAATCTATAATTGGGGTTACCTAGATGTATTTTTAATGTGATGAGATGAATTACTACTACCCTCCATATATATGATGAAATAATCCAGAACAGTACTCTTTCTGACATGCACAAGTTTGCGAATAATTGACTCCAAAAAATAAAATTATAGGCAAATTACATTTCTACGGCTGTCCCTTGCGTCGGATCGTAAGGAGTGTCATTGCAAATATCAACGGTTTGCGTTGGAAATCCATCCCAGTCAGCGGCGTTAAAAAGATTAATTGTAGACAATGCTCCAATGTCACCATCTTGATATAAATCTGGTGAACTATAAAGTTCTTGATTCATGGTGGAGGGAGTGTTTATTCACTGGTGAAAACTATTGTGACCCAGTTGAAAATATTTCCTTTTATACGCATGATCCCAAGCACCGCCCCAAAAGACTAAAAGCGGTTCGTAAGTTTAATGATTGGTTGTCAGTTTGTGTACCAATCGTAACATCTATATTATGGGTCCATGCTTTGGACGACTAATGGTGTCTTTATATTCTCACCGTAGATTTAATGCACACATCGTGTATTACCCCTTGCAGTCTATACCATGACAATATTTGCATTTGCGCCCATACTTTTCTCGGTTTTCCCAACCCTCCCCTTTATGCAATATCCCTCGCAACATTGATCAACCATTTCTATCACAACAATATTTTACATTATTTTTTTTTGCCGCCATGCTATTTGATCCTCAATTTTTCCCAGTTCGGATGCAAGTCGTTATAGGCATATCTTCTTCAGAGTCGCTCAGCTCAGTACCACAGGAAACAAAATTAGCGCCGCTACTCTTCATAATCCTGACATTACCAGAATCAGCACAGTAACACAAAGATCATTAGAAAATAAGAAATCTAGATGATCTCTACAAACAGAATGTGCATTATTATGTTTTGCTGTCATACTATTCTCAGCTTTCCCAAGATTCCTGACTTGTGGATTTGGTTATATGAGGGGTCCCGCGTCTTACGGTACCTAAGCGCCAAAATTAAAATTCGCCACAAATCGCCTCCAAAGTTCAGCAATATTCTGGCAATAGTAGCTTTGTTATTAATTGAGCTAGAACGTTCATTTTTGGCTAAATTAGAGTTCTAAGTATGCTAATGAAGATGTTGAGTTTTTGGAATAGATTTTCATATTTTATATTTTATATATTTTTTTATTTTCTTATTATGCCGAACGTTGGGTGCGATTTCTGGCACAGAATGAGGTGAAAAAAGTAGTTCGCTTCATAAGGTTTTCAATCATACTTCGTGTCGTAAGGTCATTATAACCCAAACCACGCGGTAGAGGAAGGGTGAAAATAGTGATATCCATCAAAAACACGTTTTCGCCTGTGGTGGCGCTTAGGTACCCGTAAACGCGCCAACCCTCATATATATATATATATATATATATATATATATATATATATACACACACAGGGTGGGCCGTAAGTTTCCATACATAGGAAAAATTAAACGTTTGTTTTTATGTTTCAGATACCCTAAGAATATGCGTTTGACGTAAGATCTTGTTTACTGATGAAGCAAATTTTTACGTCAATGGAGAGGTTAATCGGCAAAACATACGTTATTGGAGTAATGCTAACCCTAACTGGCTGAGTCCGACGAAGATGCAAGGTGCCGGTAAAGTGATGGTGTGGGCCGGGATCATGACTCCAGATTCCTGGGATCTTGGGAGCATTGCTCCAGTAAATTTGACCATGAGAAAAAGTAAATTTGGGTTTGGGTTTTGTTCATCCGCTAGACGTTATGCAATTTTTTTGCGTATACGTTCTTGTACAAACCAATTTTTTTAAATTACAAATTTAGTTATTTTAAGTTTAGTTGGTAATTCCATATTTAACAATTATTTTTATTTTTTGTTAAGCTTCAATGTTTTGATAATTAAAATTTTATTAAAACGTATATTTTTTTAATATAAAATTATCAGGATTGGACTATGTTCCATTGATCTCGGCCAGGTTTGATAAATTGGCCAGATAATTACTTGTGCGGTTTTAAGTAATCCACCATGACTCTAGAATTGAAAAGTTTAGTTAAGTTTAAACTTACTTTTACTTACTTTAACTTACCTACTTTTACTTACTCTTCCTTACTTTTACTAAGTTTAAAGCACTTACTTTTACTTACTTTCATTGTACTATATTTACTTACTTTTACTCACTTTTACCATACTATATTTACTAACTTTTACTTATTTTGTATTTTTTCAGGTAGTCAATAATCAATAATGGATCCTAATATTGATGAAGTTGGAGAGAAAAGTGAGGGTGTTAAAAGGGGTTACTTTTGTGGTCAATGCAAGAACAAATATTCAAAGAAGCAAAACTGGGAGGAACATTTTAATTCCAAAAAAAATATTTGTTACAATACAAGAGGTCCCAGAGTTTGGGCCCACAGCTTAGATATTGCAGTAAAGAAATACCAGGATGAAGTGCAGCAAAGAGATACGGCAAAGCAGTCATTTAGTTTGTTCACAAAATGTGCTAGTGCTAGACCTCAGAAAAAAGAACCAACTTCATCAACTGCTAATCTAGAAAATGAAACTTTTTCACTAGATGTTTCACAGACTGAAGAAAGTGCTTCTCCTCCACCTAAGAAACAAAAGGTAAGTGAGGAATCTGCGCATCAGACTAACAAAACTGCTTTAGAGGAATTTGAAAATTCCCAAATCCAGAAGACATTGAGTGCAATTTTGCGCCTAACAAAAGAAACTCACCAAGCTGTTGTGGTTAATAAAGAGAAGAGTCAAAATATGCCTTCAAGTTCAAGTGTTGCATCCAAATCTAATAAAGCAAAAAGCAACAAATTTGACATTTCCATAGCCCATTTAAGCAAGTGTAAATCAATACAAGAAATCCTGAACAATGATTTGATCAAATCTACATTCAAATTGGTGGAAAAGAAGGATCTAGGGCATGCTGATGATTCATTTTCAGTACCAAGTGATATAATGGAAAACATTGCAAATAGTGACACTAATATGCCTGATGTAGATATAGCTGTTGAGGATGAAGATGATGATAATCAAGAAGATATTGATGATGCTTCTGATGATAAAATGTTTACATTATATTGCATAGCTTGCACAGACCCCAAAGCATGTGCTTCAGACAAACATTCTAACATAAAAGGTTACTTCAATGTTAAAGATTTAACCTATGTATGCAAACAAGGAGAAAATCAAGAGAGATGGTTTAGAAATCTGAAAACCCACCTGAAGAGACATTTAATTAAACTTCAGCATCATCAAAGAGCTGCTGTTTATGAAGTGATGAAAACATCTTCTCGGAACACTACTAAACGCATAGAAGACTTCTGTGGCAACATCTTATACTACATAATGAAAACAAACACTGCATGGGCTCTATATCCAGTACTTCTAGCTGTATTACATAGGTCAGGTTGTGAGGTTTGAAATTTGAATCATAGCACACATGCGTGCGAGACAATTTGTGAGCTATTAGATAATCAACTTAAAGAACAAACTGTAAAGTGGTTCTTAGAACAAACTTCAGTAACAATAACGGCTGACATTGGAACAATTTTGGGATTAAGCATGCTAGTTGTATTAGTTATGAGTGAAGAAGATAAGACTGTAAAACTTGCTGGGATAAATTTAGTACGCAGCAAATCAGGAGTTTATTTGGCCAATGAAATTTTTGATGTGTTGAAGTCTCCTAATCACTTGAAACTATCTGAAGAAGCAATTAAATCCAAGTTATCTGGAATGGTTGGAGATGGGGCTTTTTGTAAGGACAACGAGCCATTTAAAAACGAAATGAAAAAGTTGTTTGGAGAAAATTTCAAATTTCGATGGGACTTAATGCATCTTGTGAACAGAGCCCACGTTGATGCATTGAAGAAAATTTGTAAACTAAGTGAGCTTTTAGACTATTCAGAATCACTTCAAATCTGAGATCAGGCCTTGACTATACCAATATGGTTCTTGACAATATCATTGGTTTTAAGAGACCAAAACTCAAATCTGATACTCGCATGGTTAATTACGAATTTGATCAATTTGACAGATTTGTGGAAAATTGTGTTTTTTGATCATCCACAAGAGAAAGAAATTAGTGCCAAGTTCTATGTATTGATTTCCTATGTAACAAAGATTATGTTGCAAGTAGCTCAAAAAACCACAGTTAGTGCAGAATTTGTAGAAAATATATTTTATAAAGAAGGAGGGAAAACTGTTATGTTAAGAGTGATGGAAACAATTTCCAAATTAGCTAATGGAGGAAATGCAAATGATGTAGTTTCTGAATTTAAGCACGATACCACAGGGCAGCAAAAGGAACTAACAGCTGAGGATTACATCCTAAATGAAGTTTACAAATACATCAAGAAACGTTCTGATTACTACCAGGTTGCTGAAGTTGCTAGACCATCCAGAACCAGATCTGAAAGTAGTTTTACAAAAGACTCAGTGATAAATTGGCTGACAATATATAGAACAGCTGTGGAAAGGAATCACAGAGAGATTAAAGCATTTTGATAAAGATCGATCAACTGCCTGGAGTGAAGCACCAGCTGAAGGGACATTCTCCATTCTTGGTTACATTGTTGAACACAAAGGATCCATTAAGCCATCTCATTTGACTAAGCTGTGCAGAATTGTGAAGGAGGGTCCAGCTCCAGGCACTAGATCTGCTGTAATGATCACACAGAAAGCCATTGATCAGTGGCCAAGCATACATGGCGGTAAATTCACAACAAATGCCTACATGCAAGGTCTAACATCGTCCACTGTTGCTGCTGCAATGAATAAATAAACTTAAGGTGAGTTATAAACTGTACATTATTGTATTATTATGTTTAGCTAAAACAATTTGTAATTGGTATGTCGTCAATTCAAGAGTTTACTATCATTAACCTATCTAGTGGTGTAAGGGGAAAAAAAGTAAATTCAGAGCTGTGCTCCAGTAAATTTTTTCAAATCTGGAGTCATGGCCGGGATATGGGGTGACAGAATTATTGGACCAATTTTTGTCAGTGGAAATCTTAATGCCGAAAGGTATCTTAACATGTTGCAAGAAGAGATTTTCCCATCCCTGCTAAACGAGGAAGGTAGCTTCCCAGTTTACTTCCAGCAAGATGGAGCTCCACCTCATTATGGTCTTCACGTGCGTCGGTATTTGGATCAGCAGTTTCCGGATGCTTGGATTGGTCGGCGTGGTCCTGTGGAGTGGCCTCCCAGATCCCAGATCTCACCCCCCTTGATTTCTATCTTTGGGGGCACTTGAAGGCCATGGTGTATCAGGAAAAGATACGAGACATAAATCATGTAAAGGAACGTATCACCAACGCCATTACAAGCATAACGTCAACTGTGCTAATGCGTGTTCATCAACAGTGGGGAACACGTATTGAAATGTGTTTTCAAAACAATGGCAACCATGTAGAGCATATTATATAAATAAAAATGGTTGTCCATAAAAAAATGTTTATTTTTCCTATGTATGGAAACTTACGGCCCACCCTATATATATATATATATATATATATATATATATATATTATATGTATATATATATGTATGTGTGTGTGTGTGTGCGTGCGTATGTTAATTGCATTTTAGTCTCTGCCACGATAGTTCCAAATATTTGCAAAATATGTTTGCGGTCATACTATTCGATCCTTAACTTTGATTAATGTATTCGGATTGACTTTTTACTTCTCGCGTAGGAGTGTGATTAATTTGTATTTAGTTCATGAATGTCTGCTTGGGTTGGTAGATAAATGGGCGCCCTAGGTATCCTAATGGTTAAGACGCTGGGTGTTGTTGAGAGATCGGGCGATGACAATGTAATTTCTGCACGCCCGTGCTGCAGTTTAGTTCGGTTTCCACTTTAAATGTAGGTCTAAGGCGGATTGAAAGGTTTGACCCTCGTCAAAATGAACAATTCGGGGAGAAGGAAAACCGATTTAGCTATTATTATTACAAATGTAATTTACACAACGGTTGGGTACCAGTTACAAAGAGAATCTATGACCTGAATTTATTGCATATAATCCTCGTATGTATATATTTTTTTCTTCTATAAAAGGTCTTTTGAAAATCTGTGTATTAAATATATTCTCCACAAGAAATTATAAATATTTTTGTTTTTCTTTTCATTCCTTTATTTATATTTTACAAAAATTTTGCTGTGATTATAATATCCATATAGAATAAACAAAACTTTCTTTGTGTGTGTGTGTTAATTTTGAAAAAAAATGTATAATAATAATATCTCCATTTTTTTTTTTTTTAATTCATATATTTCATTTCAATAACAGAATAATTATGAAGATACCATGCAAATTACACGTAAAGAAAAACAACGAAGTTAATAAAATATAAAACATTTATATACAAGGAAGACAAACGCATGGAGAGAGAATAGACGGATGCGAGTGTTTTAGTGAAAGTTTTCCCACCACATTCCATTCTGGAACTTTGCGGTCAGGCTTTGCGGTTAGCTCGAGGCAATTTGTACATTGTTTCTTCCAGAGACGCTTTCAAAGAAGGAATGAAATGAATTGAAATGAAATTAAATGAAAAGGTTTATTGGCAGACTCTAGTCCATATAATGAAATGAAATGGTTTATTGGCAGACTATAATCCATATGACAATAAACACTTTAGGTGAAGCAAGTTAAAATAATTATTTATTTCGTTGTTTATTGTGTATATATATATATATATATATATATATATATATATATATATATATATGATACACACAGACCGTACATGGAACAAGGAACTCTTCTGGGATAATTAAATCCACTATAGTCCGAATAAGTAATGGTAAATGACAAATACCATAGTTTTTCTTTTTCATGATGCAAGCCCGACGTGGGCAACGGGTCTCGCAAAGAGGTCCCATAAATATAGCTTCCCTCACCAGCTATCTGCAAAGCAGACAGGATCCAGCTTTGGGACATGGATCTAGGGTTTAAAGCAGCCTAGCCCCACTACATTTAGAACCTCAATATAAGTAAAAGACTCGTTGCATTCACGTCGGATTGAATAAATCAAAGAAAAAGGGGTAACTATTATATTAGTCAAAACCAAAACTTAAACCTCAACTGGCAGAATTGAGCGTCCACTTTTCAAGGCACATAACATGTCCGTTTCATGATGGAATGAACTCAGAATGGTTCACTGAGTTTTTTATGATACACACAGACCGTACATGGAACAAGGAACTCTTCTGGGATAATTAAATCCACTATAGTCCGAATAAGTAATGGTAAATGACAAATACCATAGTTTTTCTTTTTCATGATGCAAGCCCGACGTGGGCAACGGGTCACTCGCAAAGAGGTCCCATAAATATAGCTTCCCTCACCAGCTATCTGCAAAGCAGACAGGATCCAGCTTTGGGACATGGATCTAGGATTTAATCATATGGTTTTGACTAAAAATATAATAGTTACCCCTTTTTCTTTGATTTATTCAATCCGACGTGAATGCAACGAGTCTTTTACTTATATTGAGGTTCTAAATGTAGTGGGGCTAGGCTGCTTTAAACCCTAGATCCATGTCCCAAAGCTGGATCCTGTCTGCTTTGCAGATAGCTGGTGACGGAAGCTATATTTATGGGACCTTTGCGAGAGACCCGTTGCCCACGTCGGGCTTGCATCATGAAAAAGAAAAACTATGGTATTTGTCATTTACCATTACTTATTCGGACTATAGTGGATTTAATTATCCCAGAAGAGTTCCTTGTTCCATGTACGGTCTGTGTGTATCATAAAAAACTTAGGGGGCATTTTGAGTTCATTCATATATATATATTATATAATATATATATATATATATATATATATATATATATATATATATATATATTACTGACTGCTCACCCCAACGAAAAAAAATTAAAAAAGGAGTCAAAAGTAAATAGAACGACGTTTAAATAATTAATTCATTCACTGAACAATTTTAGAGAGAGTCGTTCAAATACAATTGTTTGTGTGTGTATTTCGCCTGAACTATTATTTTGACGATTATACGCTTCGTATTTCTTATTTTTTTTATTTTTTTTTTTTATCATTCCATCGTATGTAGAGGAGTGTGTATTTATCTATATATTTCCAATAATTCGTCTAAATAAACAATGATGTAATGTTTTATTTATTCCAGTTTGTATTTCTTTTATTGTTAATATTGTGTTTCGTTTTAATAATTAGTTCTCTTTCTGTACAACTTTAAGGAGAAAGTCGTTCTTGCTTTTAATAAATAAAAACATTATTTGGCAACTCGTGTGAATTTAAATAAATGGCGATATCTGCCAACTCTCCCTAATAAGATACATCTCAACATAATTAAAATAAATGGTGGTATCTGGTAATCCCTTCATATAAATAAAAACATTATTTGGCAACTCGTGTAAATAAAATAAATGGTGGTATCTAGCAACTCACCCTAATAATGTATACCTGAATAAGTAAAATAAATGGTGGTATCTGGTAACCCCCTCCATATATAAAAAGTGATATCTGGCCACTCACGATCCTCTATATAACACCTGCTTGGCTTCAGGACGCTCATGCGGACTCCGATGGGATAAAGAACTCTCTCCTTCGGTTAAGACTTCTGTTAGGTTTCCCTTTGGGGTGGTGAGGACATCCCAGCTTCTACCCCAAAGACGTCCTCAGTCTCCTTTCTCTTCGTCTCTTAGTTTAAGGTACCCCTTTGGGGGAGGTCATCCTCCCTTCTCCCCCCCGAAGCTCTCTCCCCCTTCATTGCAAACCCCACCCCCTTTGCGACATACCCCTTTTGCAACATTTGATCATTATCTCTGCAACATTCTTGCACGTCCATTTTACGCCGATATTACTACCTGAACGAATATTTCCTACACTAAATAACATCAAACGAAAAAATCGTTCTTCCCTAAAAACTGAAACAATCAATGCTCTTTTATATAGTAAGGGCTTAATTCAAGGCTCAAATTGCAAAGAATGGCAACCAACAACAGACCTTTGCAAAAAGATGATAGAAAAAAAATGCTATATAAAGGAAGAGATTGAAGAAGAAGGTGCATATTTGGTACTTTTTGCTTGGTCATTTTGGTACTTTCGATGACAATTATTTGGCAGCCCTGCTTTATCGTGAAGCAGTGTGCTGAGTGACACGATGATACACGCACGCGTGTTTTTTTAATGAGCGTTTTTGTGCGTCAATGTTAGTGGTTTTATGCGATTTTTGTGAGGGGAGAAATGGCAGACTTGAAGGAGCAGCGCGTGTGCATCAAGTTTTTCTTCAAACTCGGCAAAACCGCGTCGGAGACCAACGAAATGCTTAAACAAGCATTTGGTGATGACGCCATGGGCAGAAGCCAGACTTTCGAGTGTTTCTCGCTGTTCAAACGTTGGTTGAGGATTGAGAACGTTCTGGTCGGCCCGCAACCAACAGAACCGACGAAAATATTGAAAAAGTGCGTCAGGCCATCCACGAGGACCGTCGGCGAACGATTAACGACATCTGCAGCATCGTTGGCCTATCGTTTGTAGAGATGGAACCCGGTTTTTAACCGGTGATGAAAATTTTTAATCATCACCGAAACCGACGATAAGAACCGGTTTTCACATTTTTGCGCAAGTCTCCGATCACTTTGGTCCATTTTCTATGAAACAAACGTTTAAAAACGTAGTAATTACGTTTTGCATCGTTTCGTATCATTTTTTGTTTGTTTATAAGTGTAAATAATTGATGCTTCAGTCTTGAATGTTTTGTGGATGATTGCACATTGATCAGTTAAGATTCTAAGATTTAATACTCCATCATGTCAAAGAAATCAAATGCTTGGTATCATTTCACTCGTAAGAATAAAGAAGAAGCAGAGTGTATGACATGTCACAAAGTTTTAGTGTTGTGGAGGTTCTACTTCAAGTTTATCATACCACATGAAAAATATTCATGGCATGAACATCGACCAGATTAATCAGCCATTGAAGAAACAAAGAACAGTGGAAGAGTTTGTGCGAAAAAAGTCCATAGAAGAGGAAATTTCGAAACTTGCATGTGTAGATGGACTGAGTTTCCAATCAATTGCTAAAAGTGAATTCATTCAAGAAAGCCTAAGAAAGATAAAATACGACAAGCCTCATCCAACTTCCCATAATGGTGTCAGGAAAAGGTTGCTTAGTTTTTATGAGAAAAAGAAACATGAATTGGTCAACTACTTCTAGAATCAGGTGATACAAGGAATCCGCTATTCATTAACTATGGATGAGTATCCATCTTTGCAAAACCAAAGATATATTATATTAATGTTCATGATGAAAATCAACATTGGTCTCTTGGTCTCATGAAAATAAATGGTTCTCTCGATAGCACCAAAACTATTGCAATCGTTAGGAAAAGATTGGAAGACTGGCTTGGACGTAGATAAGCATATCGTGGGTTGCACCACCGACGGTGCCTCAGTAATGGTCAAATTTGGAAGAGAAATAGTACCTGATCACCAGCAATGCATTGCACATGCAATACATCTCGCGGTTTCGGATATCTTGTATTAAAAAACTGCTGAAAATTCAGTTGAAGGGGAAAGTGACCCTACTCCTGAAGATGAAGCCATCGAAGAAGATGAAAACACTGCACATGAGTTAAGCGAAGATGCGAAATTTTATGCACTGATACAATTTTTGAGTCCGACATAGATGACGTAATTGTTCTTCCAAAACTTCGAGAAGATTACTTAAAAGTAATAAATAAGGTGAGAAAAATCTGCCGCATATTTCGAAAGCCTTTGAAAAATGAAAGATTGCAGGATTTTGTCAAAGATGAATTTAATGGAAAGGAAATGAAGCTTATCTTTGACTGTAGAACGAGGTGGAACAGTCTTTTGGCCATGATAGAAAGATTTTTGGAACTTAAAAAATTGCATTCCAAGGGCCCTCAGAGTGATACGCTCAACAGAGACGATTTCGGATGAAGAATGGAATGCTCTAAAGAGCCTCTGACACGCTTCGTCCACTGGAAATTGTTTTGAAGGGACTCTGTTCCGAAGATGCAAATTTGCTCAAAGTTGAATCTTCCATGAAGTTCATTTTGGATAAATTTGAAAGCAAAAACAATCCTTTAGCTTTTGAGCTACATCAGTGTCTCATTTATCGCTACTCATCGAGAAGACAAAAAGAAGCTGTCGCCTTGCTGAATTTTCTCCACAATCCCGAGGTCTTGAAAAATGAATCATCAGCACTGTTCCTCTTTCCTTCAAGACAAGCACTTAAGTAGTATGCGGATCATACATTTAAGAGGCTTTTTCCAGAAGCTTGCCAGATTTCAGAAACAGACGACCAAGTCCAATCGATTGCTTTGAAACTTGAAGATTCACAATGCAGCTCAGGTCGTGAAGTAAATGATAACGATCAACTTATGAACGAGTACATGTGTGAGATGAACAAACTGAAAATGAAACCCAAGAAAGATTCTTCTAAGACCTTTGACGTAAACAATGAATTCAAATATTTTGAAGCTACTTTGAATAGAAGCGAAAATTTGGATCGAATGTACGAGGCATTGCTTACAATAAAAGCCACCAGCGTAGAGTCCGAGAGTGTGTTTTCAGCTGCTGGTTTATTCGTCACAAAGATTCGATCAAGAATGTCAGATCAGACACTTAATGCTCTGTTTTCTCAAGTGTTACTTCAAAAATCGTTTGATAATAAACTTTTTAATTCAAATGTTACACATACTTGATTGAATCAATTAAAACCTTATTTCTGTTTAATATTTTGATCATTTACCTCCCTAAAAAGCATACAGAATCCCATCGGTGAGAACTGGTAAAAACCGGCTTTAAGAATATAGCGACAGTGAAAACTGGTTTTACACTTTTCGGTTATTTTCAATCCCTAAATTCGTTTGGTTCATGCGAATGTATTCTCACGGAGGAACTCAACATGAGGCGGGTCGCTGCCAAATTCGCTCTGTCTGTGCAGCAGTTTTTGGCCAAAAAAAACATGGCAGTGGTCCCCCACCCCCATATTCCCCCGACCTAGCCCCCTGTGACTTCTTCCTGTTCCCCAAGATGAAGATCCGGCTGAAGGGGCGACGATTTGACGACATCAAGGAGATTCAGGCGGAATCGCACGAGGCGCTGAACAACATCCCCAAAATGGAGTTCCAGTGGTGCTTCCAGCAATGGGAAAATCGCTGGGCCCGCTGTATCAACTCCCAAGGGGACAGCAGTAATTAGAACCTAAGGTAAGCCTACATTTTTTTGTCGGTACAGTCCGGGAACTTTTGGATCGCATCGTGTGTATATATATATGTATGAGCTTTCTTTTATTTTTAAGATATACGAGTATACAGTATATGTCAGTGCACCTAAATCAAATAAAAGTACGTTTCAAATTTATTCTCTTTTTGACGCTTCACGTAGTTTGGCTTTTCCTGGAATGTTCGTAGGTATTTCCCGGCAGTGGCGGCTCGTAACTTTCAGTTATGGGGGTGCTGCCTCAGAAATTGCGAACAATTGTGTCGATTATATATATATATATATATATATATATATATATATATATATATATATATATATATATATATATATATATGAGAGAGAGAGAGAGAAAGTCGAATAGATAAATAGATGACTACTCACTACTCAGTCATAAAAATAAGTAAAATAGTATCATAAAATCAATTATAGGGTATTTACGCTTAACGGGTAATTTCGAATTTGCCAAAAATTTTATTTATAAACAAATTCCATTCTTCTGTTTTTATTCTGAGCGAAAAGGTCTATTACTTTTTCATTGAAATTCTGTGTACTGTTGATCAAATTTTTCTCTATTGAAATCATTGCAAGAGCATTTAGTCTTTCCTGATTCATAGTGCTCCTTAAGAACGTCTTTATTCTTTTTAATGTTGAATGGCAGCGTTCGGCCTCGGATGTAGTCATGGGGATGGTCAAAAGAATTTTTATGAGCTTAGCTAGTTCTCCAAGAACATCTACTAGATTATTTTCAGTGATAAATTTCAGCAGATCAATTAACCTGTCGTAATTGTGCATATCAGGTCTACTGTAGAAAACTTGTAGTTCAGTAAGAAGCTTTTCTTTTTCGATCATGGGATATGCCTCAGTGGTCACCGTTACCTCTTCCATAGGCATTTTCATATAGCTATCGAAGTTTTCCTTGATAAACAGCTTAGCAGCTACTAATTGTTTGGTAAATGAATACTTCTCAGCTATGTCAACACACGCAGTCGCACACTTCCTTTGCTTCAATCATGAGTGTTTTTGAAGGATTTTCACAGTACTCCGAATTTCTTATTTTTAAAATGGCATTGTTGAAGTTTGCTATATATTTTTGTACTTTACATGAGTCAATAGCTCGAGATTGCATTTGATTGTAAATGACTTCTACGTGAGGTATTATCTAATGAAAAAGTTTCAACCAAAAGATGAACTTTTCGTTATTCAAAACGTGCAAAATTCCTGTTGCTTCTGAAATGGTTTGATCTGCGTTTGCTGTCGACTGTATTTCTTCAAGGCATTTTTTTAAGGGTTCGAAATTTTCATAGACGCGGTTTACGGTGCGTATATGAAAATTCCATCTAGTAGGGGATGGACGAGGAATGCGGCTGGCCATATGTTTGCTTAAGATAGAGAGACGAAGTGGTGACCTGGAGAAAAATGTTGGTATAGCCAAGAGGTTAGAAAAGAATATTCTTGAATTTCGGGTAGTACTTGCTGCATTTTTCATAATCAGATTCAGTTGGTGGGCATAACAGTGAATGAAGTGTGCATTATTGTAAACTTCTTTAATTTTAGCCCGAACTCCCTCTTTTTTTCCTTTCATGACATTTGCGCCATCAAATGTCTGAGCAATTAGTTTCTGCTTGTTTCCTTCGAGAAGAATATCTAGCTGATCTAGAATGCACTTACATAGTCCTGCCGTTTGATTTTCCGGAGTAAAGAAACTCCAGAAGCGCTCAAAGACTTCCTCATTCAGCTCGTATCTCAGAACAATAACCATTTGAGTGTGTTCAGAAACATCAGTTGTGTCATCAGCCATGACCGCCACAAACGAAGCTTCTTTAATTTCTTTTTTTTATTTGATTGCGGGATACCTGCAGCACACATTCAAGAATATCATTCTGAATGGTTTTGGAAACGCCCTTGAAGACTGTTGCTTTCTAAATGTTTTTTCAAATGGGATCAATTTTGATGCGAAATTAATTAATCCCCTGAATACACCTGGATTTGCCGAATCATCTTTTTCATCATGTCCACGTAAAGAAATCTCAAAATTTCCGCAGAATTTAATGGTCTATTATTTTCGACAATATTTCACGAATTTTGGTAACTTTATTATGTTCGATAATCGAGAGTTTGTAAGCTTCACTAAGTTTTTCTTTGATATTTACCGTTCCTAAAAGTGACAGGGAAATCACATTATCAATATGCTTCTTTGAACGCTCATGCTTTTCAGTTTTTTCTTTAATTTTGTTTATATTTGTAAAACCACTTTTTGTCCACGTCAAGTCACCACCGAGTAGTAGACACGGGAAACAAAATAATGCATTTTTAACTTTACAACCACAAAGCCAACTTTTTCTTTGGTACCATTCTGAATTAAAACTACGAATATATTTCTTATTGTTACTTATTCCGGGCTGAGATATTTGAATTTCTGGTGTAGGGCGTCCTTCAGTTTTAATAGCTATTTTTTCTTGGAGATAACTGAAAAATTACAAGACTGAATTTTACTCACCCGACTCACTTCTGGGGCTATCTCAGCCATGATAGAATAGGCGCCTAGTTAAAATTTCAAAAAACAAAGTCACTTGCGGAAAAAAATTTCTAAGAAATGAAAGCTATATATTGTAAATAATCCAATTATTATATAATTAACTTCAATCTCACGACAAAAAATAAATGATAACGAATCATTGATAAATGCAATTCTTAAATTAAATTTCGAATTAGCAAACGATACAGCAACACCACTACCACGTCAAACAAACAAATCGGCATTGTTCTGTCCACAGTGCTTTGGATCCTTTTAAACCCGCGATTCTGATTCGCTCTTCGTACGTCCGCCACCGAGGTCTCAAGCGTTTCGAACAAAATCTGGAACTGTTAAGTACGCAGTTCCACGGGAAGGCTGAAGCTACTTTCGTGATTCATTCGTTCGGCATTGAAATAGTTTAAGGAAAAAAGGATATAATCTGATTTTAAATATTTAAATATAAAGATCATAAGATCATGGGGGTGCTGCAGTTCCACAGTGCCTACCTGCGGGCCGCTCCTGTTAATAATTTCTGTTAATATGTTAAGTAATACTGCATCATCCTTTCAAAAATGCTCGATGCACGTTGCTGTAGATTTATTTCAGAATGTATAACTTTTAACGATGGGATTTATAAGTAATACTTATAAATCCCATCCAATAAAAAAGGATTTATATAGTTTTGTTGTGAATTGCCTAATTCAACCCAGTAGGATCATGCTTTAAGATGGCAATGGGCGGAGGAATCGGGCCAGTTGTCTATATAAATGATCTAGAGAAGGGCCTATCATGTAAAACCTCGAAATTTGCTGATGATACAAAATTAGGCCATAATGTTAAGTCAGTAGCAGGAGCAATGACAATACAAAAAGACTTAGAGTAACAGCCTGGGCAGATAAGTGGGAGATGAAATTTAATGTTAATAAGTGCAAGGTTATGCATATTGGGCCAAAAAATCCAGAATTTGAATACAATATGAATGGAATTTAGATTAAAAATGATGATAAAGAGAACGACTTGGGTGTCACTGTGACTAATGAACTTAAACCCTCAAATCACTGTATGGTAATCAGAAATAAAGCAAATGCTAGACTCAATCTCATGCAGAGACACATTGAATACAAATCACCCAATATTATAAAGTATCTATACATTTCATATGTGAGACCCCTCCTCGAATACTGCATTCAATTTAATAGTCCCTATTTGATACAAGATATTGAAAAACGAAAAAGTACAGAAACGAGCAACAAGAATGATCCCATCTCTAAGACAATTGACATATAAGGAAAGACTGGCGTATCTAAGCATGTTCTCATTAAGAAGGAGGAGGTTAAGGGGTGATATGATAGACGTGTATAAAATGATAAAAGGGTTGGATAAGATAGATTTTGATTCTCTTTTCATTAAAGACCACAATAACCAGAGTAGAGGTCATAGTATGAAATTATTTAAGCCAAGATGTAGAACAAATTTAAGAAAACATAGTTTTACAAACAGAGTAATTAAGTTTTGGAACAGTCTGACAGAAGAAGTGGTGACTTCAGATACACTTGATTCTTTCAAAAGAAGGTTGGATAGTTTGATGTCTGCAAGGGACATCTGGTGATGGTGTTTAAGCCCATTTTTATTGCATGAATGGTACTAGTTTATTTCATATATGTTATGTGCATTTGGGTGATAGATCCCACAGCTCAACACAGGTGTTGTGGGATATAGGGAGGCAGCATCTTGGGTTAGGGGATACTCTCTGTCCTTACACACCCTATTTAAAGAGATTCCTCTGCCAAGCGGTGCCCCCCATAGTACTGAGGTATTGAAAAACTCATGATCTTCACTTGCCCCACAAACACCTTTTAATGGGAGCACACACATTTCTACATTACTGTACAGTCTTTACAGCCACACCTACACTTCTCCTCCTAAGTACATAAGCACACCGGACAAAAAATTAGTCACCCCTCTCAGAATGTACCTAATAACGTGTGACGGCGCCTCTGGCCTTGATAACCGCACGAATCCGGCGAGGCAGAGACTCTACGAGGTTGTGCATGTACTGAACATCGATTTGCTGCCACTCGTTCATCAGCCGGTCCCGAAGTTCCGCCAGAGTTTGTGGGTGTCTATTCCTGCGCTTCACTTTCTGTTTCCAGCCTGAACAACACCTTCGACGCATTCAGGATTAAAGGCTTCATTGGACCTGCGATGTACTCGTTGCCTCCCATCATTGGAGAACAAACAAAAATGGGACTCATCGGACCAAATTACACGTTTCCAATCTGCCGCAGTCCAGTTTTTGTGCCTCAGCCCATTTATAACGTGCCAATTTGTGACTTGCTGTTAACAGCGGCCTCTTCCGTGGTACCCTGCTCCAGATGTCCATCGCATGTTGTTCTCGTCGCAATGTCCGTTCGGAAATTGGTCGCTGGAGAACCTCATTGGTTTCTTGGAGCAATTGTTCTCTGGTTTGAAAACGATTTGCAGTTACTAGACGAGAAACATGGCGGCGGTCACTATTGTCGAGAATTGTTTTCCGGCCACAGTTACGCTGTCGATTTTCAGTTGATTGCGAACTACACCACTCTTTGTAAACTCGCTGGACAGTACGCGTTGACACACCAACAAATTGGGCTACTTCAGACATTTTGTGTCCGTGGGCTCTGCCAAACACGATGGCTCCTTTTTGCCACTGAGTAACGTCTGCCTCACGACCCATTTTGCAGACTATATCCAACACACACTTTGTTCTTCACCTCACGAAACAGATCTGATCCTGTGTGCTACGTCACCGCTACTTGTCACTTACCAATGCTACATGAGCGCCCTCTGTGTGACCTTGAACTTCCTACTATCGGTGCTATTAGGGGTGACTAATTTTTTGTCCGGTGTGCTTATATTGTAATGTATATGTATATGTACATAGTGGAGCCACCTCGATGGGCCGAAGTGGCCCCTAGTGTGCCCACTATAAAAATTTCTTATGTTCTTATGTATTAAATAAGGGCATGTCAAATTGTTCTTATTCATATTTATGAACTTAGCAATTTGAAGAGAGATCCTGGTAAATATTAATTTTCGCGTAAATCAGTATTTTTTACTGCAAATTTCTATGCTAGATTAAGTGCCTATGCTGGTTTTATTTTTGTATTAAGCGTATGATAAGATTGTACTTGTATGCTAGGTTAAGTGACTATGCTGGCTTTATTTTTGTACTAAGTGTATGACTCTTATGTTAGGCTATGGATTGTGAATGATCCGCAATTAAGATATTTTGTTTGTTAAAAAGTTCATGATTGGTCGAAATTGGTGACATGGGAAATAACTTACCAAGCTGAACCAACCAGTTAATCGAGTGTAATCTGGTTTCTGTTAAACTTAATATTAGCCTTATAGGCACCCTACATATGTGATACATAAATGTAGGCCCGATGTGTGTATTAGTCTATATATCTTGTCAGCACTTGCCTATTAATTAAACATAAGTATTTTGGCAAAAAGCATGGATAGTCTACCATTTTCTCGACAGCATCAAGTCTTAGTCATGCGCTAGGTTACGCCTTTGTTTTTTTAACATCGACCTAGGGCTTCAAACTACGGTCTAGCCTAGCCTCTCTTATCAAGTGTAGTCTAGCTTTTTCCAATTTGCTGAAAATTATAAGATATTTGTGTAAAATAAGAATCCTGCAAAATTTAATTTCTTAAATAGACTTTAAAATAACTCCTGGCGGAGTTTAAGATGTAGGCCCATATTTCATATTTTTAACAGGTCTTAACTTACTTTTGTATAATATGAGAAGTTTAGCAGAAGTGATGCTAGCGGACCTCAGTTTTAGGGGCCCCCGAACTAATGCATTAAGAAAATAGTAAAAATCAAACAAAATGTAAAATTTATTTAAATTCAGTGGCGATCCTTCAGAATCCAGCCGTAAATTAATTTAAAAAATAAATGGTTATTGCTTTTCATGCACTAAATAGTTATTTTTTTAATAATTGTAAATTAAACATGGTGGGCAGACTTATAATTGAGTGCCTGGTTAGGTCAACTGTACACCCTTGATGACTGGTTAGGTTAAGTCATGATATTTTTGTTAGTTTAAACAAAATTAGGTAATTATTCGTTTTTATACCCAGTCTCTTTTTATGATGAGAAACTTTTCTGGTTAATTTTGAGGTGTTTTGCATGAATCTGCCATCTGTTTCCTGTGCAAATGTGTAGTTTTTGAGATATTGTCATCTTGAACATTACGCATTTGTACAGGAAATGGATGGCAGTTTCGTACAAAACACCTCAAAATTAACCAGAAAAGTTTGCACTCATCATTTTTGTTTAAACTAACGAAAATATCATGACTTAACCTAACCAATCATCAAGGGTGTACAGTTGACCTAACTGGGTATTCAATTGATCTAACCAGTATCACGTACTGAACTGTCTGCAAAATATTAGGACTGATCAATTTGTGATGCATGATCTTTACAGGGGCTCCACCTCCATACTCCCGAGACCTAAATTATACAAATAATGTAGTAGCATGTGCCTACCTTGCCTGGGTAGTCCGCTAAATTTCCCGTGCCCTTAAACTGAAATGAGACACGTTTATTTTTAGGATATTTTTTACGGCACCTAAAGACCTTCGGTCTTTTCTTAAAATATAAGCACTATTGCATTTAGGGCAGGTCACAGATGTCTTAATTATTCCATGATTGAAAAAAAGGTCTAAACTCTTGTCTTTATTAAGGGCAATATGGCAGATCACGTCTTCAAAATCAAATATGCATAACTGACACATCATACTTTGTCGCAAAAAACCAAACTGAATAGATGAATAATTGCTAAAAATGATTTGTAAAAAGGACAAATTTAATTACGCAGAAGTAGCTAGGATCACCAAAAATAGGAAATATTCACCAAATAGTCGATATATATATATTGAAAAAACATGAAAAATAGGAAATATATTTTAATAAACAAACACATTTTATACAAATCTGCACAAGATAAGATATATATCTTCTTAGTCAGTTTTGAATGGCAATTCAATATATTATACTGTTTTAACTGTGTGTGAGTGGGTTCAAAGATGAATATTAGCCCAAAAATATCATGACTTAACCTTACTAGTCATTCAATTAACCTAACTGGGCATTCAGGTGACTTAACAAATCAAGAGTGTAGGCTACAGTTGACCTAACCAGGCATTCAATTATAGGTCTGCCTGCCATGTATAATTTACAATTATTCAAAATATAACTAATTTAGTGCATTAAAAGCAATAACCATTCATCAAATAATGACTTATTTTTTAAACTAATTTATAGCCAGATTCTGAAGGATCGCCAATTAGGTTAGGTTTAGTTGATATTTTCATTAAGTTAGGTTTAGTTTTATATTTTGCCTGGTTAGGTTTGGTTTAGTTATGATATTTTTGTTAAAACTAACAAAAATATGGTAATTGTATACAACATCCCCCTTACCTCAATTTTATGAAATTGACTTCACAATCGATGTAAAACCTTTATTTATAGCATGTAATTACTTTATTTATTTTTGGAAACCAACCTAACCTAACCTAGAAAAATATATTTTTGACTAAAAAAGTGCATAACTTAACATGTTATTACATTATGATTTGTATAATTTAGGTCTCAGGGGTATGGGGGCAGAGCCCCCTGTAAAGATCACACATCACAAAGTGAACCCTATACCAATCAATTTGTGATGCATGATCTTTATGGGGGCTCTGCCCTCATACCCCTGAGACCTAAATTATACAAATCATAATGTAATAACATGTTAAGTTATGCACTTTTTAAGTCTTCATCCAGGGCACATGATGAATCAAGTTCTCAAAGTTGAAACCACACAAATAGCATGTCCTAATTCTATCACAAACATAACCAAACTGAGGTATTACCCAAACTGAATCCAATTAGAAAAAAAAAAATAGCCAGAACAGAAACTAACCAACTAATTAAGTCGCAGAGTAGCGAAAAAATAGCCCATTCAGAAAAATATCATATCAAATGGATATCGTTAATTAAATAATATCTCTATAAATATGGTTGACTGAAATTTTTTTTTACTTAAAGGAAAGGTTTTATTTATTATTTTCTATGCATTGCAATAATTTTTATTAGAAACTGAGGTGACGGATATTGTATACAATTACCAAAAATATTATGACTTAATCAGTCGTGTGTGATATATATATATATATATATATATATATATATATATATATATATATATAATATAAATTTGGTTTTAAATAGTTACATTTATTTTTCTTATTAATGTAATAGATGGTGGCCCTTAAAACTCAGGTCTGCCATGATACTCAAATGTAGGAATAACTCAAACCCACCAAGGCCTTTCTAGGTGATCTATGTCCAAAATAAGAATTAACCATTCAAAATATATAGCTAGCCTACTATTAAACACAAATACACACAGTTAATATTGGTTATTTCACCCAGTTAAAACAATACCATATATTGAATCCTCACTAATAATTAACTAAGAAAATAGGTGATATCCTATTTTGGCATCCCAAATCAAAACCTACCGTACATGAAAATTATTGACTGCCCAGTTAGGTCAACTGTATACCCTTGATGATTGGTTAGGTTGTCATGATATTTTTGTTTAACCCTTTAAAGCTTACTGGATCGAATATGTACAGCTTCAAATACATGCATTTAGACAACCCTACAAAAAAGTTCGGCGTTAAAGGGTTAAACTAACAAAAATATCATGACAACCTAACCAATCATCAAGGGTGTACAGTTGACCTGTAAACAAGTAGGTGTAACATATTGATCTATGGAACAAATTTTATTGGAAAAGAGAATTATATAATAAAGACGCGGTTAATCTTAATACAAGAGGTAAGGATGTAAAATTTTATTAATGGAAATCCAAAATGAAAATGTAAAAAACCTGGGTAGCTATGTCCCATTGACTAACAAATGGTACTTCACTGAATAAAATAATCCCACCAAACACCCACACTCCCTGCACTAGATGTCTGCAATTGTATTTGGTTTTGCCAAATTTGCTTTAGTTAATTTTAATAGTAATTCCTGGCCCACCTATTGGTAATTGTCTTTCAAGCCAGGAATTAGCCACTTCACTACAAAATGCTTTCCAATTGACCACTGTACGCGAGCTTAAACCTATTTCTTCCTCTGCAAGTTGTTGTGAAAAGTATTTTGTTAAGTAGCACTGAATAAAAAAATTTTGCCAAGGCTGAATTTGTGCCTTGGAGAACCACGTGTTTTTGAAAACACTCGCGCTAAAGTCACAGCACCTAATCCGCTTGCTTTTTTTTTTTTCTGTTTAATTCATCACATGCAATAGAAAATGTTTTGATCCATGTGAAAATAACAATCTCGGTTGCACTGCAGGCATTTTCTAGTTTTTGGCCAAATTCCATGCTTTTGGAAAAAATCAATAGCCACTTTATTATTATATGCAAATTTTTTTATGCACTTAAAGAAAGTCTGCACTTGTCACAATCTGCCATAACTATGAACTGTGGCTGAGAATGATGTAGGCATGATGTTTATGCATGCCATGCTCTGATTGGCCAATGTAAGTATATTGTCATACAAAACCTATAATTTTTCTACTATAACTTTCTTAATAAACATTTGTGCAAGATACGGATTGCAGATTTGAACAAAATGCAGTAAAGTACCCTAAGAAATTATGGTTATGCCTTCAAGGTCACTATTGGTGAAACATTCAATAATAATCATTTCTGCTCAGTATTTACAAAGGAAAATGTAAATACAATTCCAAATTTTACATTGGTAACACAAGAGAGAGAGAGATAAATCATAAATATTTAGGAAGTGGATATTTTGAGAACAATTGACAGGCTAAACACAGATAAGTCACCAGGACCTGATGAAATTTATTCTATAGTAGTAAAGGAAGCAAAATATAGCATAGCCCAAGCACTTAAAATACTTTTCAACCTTTCATTGATTAACAGTGAAGTTCCAGAGGACTGGAAAACAGCAAATGTGGTCCTACTTTTCAAAAAAGGAAACAAAAACTTAGCTAAAAACTATAGACCAATTAGTTTAACCCTTTATGGTACCATGTTGCATCTATTTAACATTTCAAATACACGCATTTAGACTTAACCCTACAAAAAAGTTGTGCGATAGAGGGTTAACTTCTATTATTTGCAAATTATCTGAAAGTGTAATCAGAGACAAAATTACAATAGTCTTAGAAGATGGAGGATTAATTAGTAATAGCCAACATGGCTTTTGAAATGGCAGGTCATGTTTGACAAACCTAATTGAGTTTTATGATATGTTGAAGCATCTGGATAATAAAGAATCCATAGATATTGTGTACTTAGATTTTGCCAAAGATTTTGATACGGTTCTCATAAGCGGTTGCTTGTTAAAGTTATAGCTCATGGAATAAAATGGACAGTAGCAAATTGGATTGAAGAATTGTTTGGAGAAAGAACAGAGAGTCTAGTTAAATGGGACTAGGTCTGTATAGAGCCCTGTTCTGAGTGGAGTCCCACAGTGATCATAAGAGTGCAGGACAGTACAGTATTTTGAACTACTTAATTATCTTTCTTTCCTATGCTTTTATTGCTACTATACTATATTTAGTTTTTTATAATTTATAAAAAGGTATTATATCTTGTGTTCAATAATTATGTATGGAAGGGTCAATTCCAACTTACAGAAAAATTGACTTGTGTAAAGTCTTCCAGAATGGAACCCTTACATATAAGTCAGGGACTGTTGTACACACAATATCTATAAACAGACAAATTTGCGAGAAATTAAATTGTGATTGTGTGTAATATACTTATATTTTCACATGAAAAGTGATTAGTGTGTTAATATCAATTTCAACAAACATCTACTTGCTTTCAAAATTTTTGAAGATTTTTTCGTAACTGCTGGGAAAGCTCTGTAAAACAAGGTTTGGTACAGAAATTTTTTTTTGTAACTATGCAAAGCATATAACAAAAACAGACAGACATGCCTGGAGAAGAATGTATTATTAAAGAAAAGTGATGTGCATACTAAATATGGATCATAATTTAAAGAAGTCTCAATGCAGGAAGTTGGTTAACCCTTAAACTGCGCATTGTTTTTTCGAGAGCTCCATGTACTCAAAAAATCAAGGTATATCAAAATATCAGAAACCAAAATAGTCAATTGATGATATTTGCAGTTAGAAGTAAATTGTCAAATGATGACCATAGCAGTTTAGATGTTAAAGCAGTAAATTGTGTATCATCAGTTGATGAATCATGAATTGTGTATCATCAATTAGTGATTGTAGAGTTTAAGGGTTAAAATTAACCAGTCTCATCTTTAAAACATATAGCATCAAGTGGGGTGAGTTAAGACAGTGGCCATTTAAAAAGTATAAAGTATTTTTTTTAATCTTGTATAGTGCTCAATCAATAGTCAGTGTGTTCGACTATAAATAACATTATACGGTATATTTTCATTAAAGGATGATTAGTATCAGATATCAGCAAAAATGAAAAGTGATGAAATTTTGTCATAGTAAAATATCATTTCCAGGAAAGCACATATTTTACTAATTTTACTCTCATGAAGTAATTTATAGAGCTAAATGTGTAGTTTTTGTGTAATATCTTAATTAGATATTGTTTCATATAAATCATGAAGACAATTGATATTTACATATTAACCTGGATTATATCTAGTTTGAAAATGTGTCTCAACTCACCCCCAGCTCTAAAACCATGTCAAGTGATTTAAGACAGCTGTCAATTGTTTTGTGAGCATTTTTGTTTTATTTTCCTCTTTTTTGGTCAAATTTTTGTTGGGCTGCTGTAAATATGTTGTTTCTTTAATAGCCAGCTGAGTTAACTGAACATACTAAACATAGGTCTTGGGTGGGGTGAGTTGAGACAGGAAAGTACTTACTTCATTGCCATACAAAACCTATAAAAGCTAAGTGCTTCATATTGCAGAATAAGTATGACCATATAATGCCTCAATACCACACCAAGTTATAAGGACTTATCCCAAGCATGTTTAGTTTAAATGATAACTCAACTCACAATAATAGTTGAATTTGAAATGGCTTAGTACTAGTGTGCGTGCGTGCGTGTGTGTGAATTACTTTACCTATAAGATCTGTGACACGTGGAACAGGCTACCTTCAGAAGTTGTGAACAGTTCCTCTGTGGATCAGTTCAAGAAAAGGTTAGATCAAATCTTGCGCACTATTTGAGGGTGTAGGAATTTTTCCCTGGCACCCATTGCCATTGGTACCACCTTGGTATGGGCCATGAGGCTTTTTGAGGTACCATACCGTACTTCTTGTCCTCGTAACTCCTCGTATCTCACCACAATACAAGGGAGAAAGAATCGTGGTCCATGTATTTGGAGATGGTCAATTGTCTTGCTTGTCAATGACTTTGTGCTTGAGTGCAATATTTATATTATTTTAATCATTGTAAAAAAAAATACTGTATATATAAAAAGAAAGTTTTAAATTAATAACCTGGCCAATGGGCCTTCCCAATTCCAACTAGTAGGGATTTTTGAGGGTTTCAGAGGCCTAAAATTCATCCCTCCCTTCCCAAGAAATAGGGAGTAAATGAAAAAACAAATATAAATAATAATGAGTGCAAACTCCAGACCTCTTCAAATTAATGTCATTCTAACATATTTCTTGTTATTACCACTATTACTATTAATTTTGCTATCATCATATCCCTCACCAAATAAATTCAGAGGGGCCACACTGGGTTACACTCATCCATCTGTTCTTCCATCACCTGTTCATCAGACTTTCATGTCCAGGCTATAACTTTTGAACTGCTTAACATAATTTCTGAAATTTCACACACGCATGGATCATAAGATGATGTGTCATGGGCCCAGTATCAGAGGTTAAATGGGGCTTTTCTGTCTTGGCTATAATTTTTGATCTACTCGACATAAATTAATGAAACTTCACACACACATGGTGTAATAAATGAAAGTAATGTAATGGTTAATTGTTGGAATTTAACACAACTTAATTAAAAATATTATACAGGGTGGTTTATTAAAACATTACCACTTCTGTCAATGTTAGACATATCAAATTATCCTGTGGTAAAATTTTATTGAACCACCTTGTGTAATGAACAAAGAACAAGGGAGAGAGAGGGCTTGGGTGTTTGAATTAATTAATCGGGTGAAAGGAAAGTATTTTGAGGCACTGGGCATTGAGGATCAGGGTGTTCAAGGCAGACTTTTGTTTGGGTTTGCGATTGAAGATGTATATATTCATAATATTTGTTTCATGTGAATTTCAATAAGTTGAAGTTGGCTCAAACTGGCTATATCTATATCTCATACTGGTACCTAGTCCTTGGCTATTAAGGCTTAGCTAGTTTTTATAACTTTTTTCCAAGTAAAAATTGTGATCTACTGTATGAGGTGATATTTAATCAGCAGTCTCCTTTATTTTCAGGTTATTCATTAGTTAGCTAGTTTTTCAGTGTTGTTTTATGATACAGGCATAACAAATAAATTTCAATGAGAACTATTTCGTTAATATTGGCTTGTTCATTTTTTTGAGGAAGGTATTGAATTTCAAGAATGCTTTCAGTAGATGATTCCAATAACAAATGTCTTCAGCCATATGATTTAGAAGAGGGAGAAATAATTGAAGATGATGATGATGATGAAGAAATATATAGTACAGGAAAATATAATGACTCGTTTAATAATTACATTCAGGAAGAAGTTGGATTTGTACAAGTATCGAGTAAGTAATTATGAAAACTTGACTTTTTACTTTTAATATGATTGTTCGACTCCTTCCTGGTTACTGAGGCTCAAAACTTATTAGGGTTCTAGGT
The DNA here is from genome assembly GCA_023014485.1 of Bathynomus jamesi. NCBI lineage: Eukaryota > Metazoa > Arthropoda > Malacostraca > Isopoda > Cirolanidae > Bathynomus > Bathynomus jamesi. The sequence continues at coordinate 1,127,458 of JAJOZX010000312.1, read as the reverse complement.
ATTATCAAACTATTACATATTTCACATTTGTGTTGGTGCAGTCGCGAGAAATATCTTTATTTCCTAGAAATTTACTATTCATAAGTTGAGACTAGAGTGCTGATGCACTTATAGATCAGACAATAGCTAATCAGTTAAATTGGCCACTTTGACAAATCATTTATTTAGGCTCTCGTTTCTTTCAGTTCGCATTTTTCTTTGATAGTGGTACCATAAAATGAAGTAACTTTGAACAGTTTTACAATGCAAAAAATTGATCACTGTTTCTAAGGTGTCAGTAGTTAGGTAAATACTATTCATAAAAGGTTACCCTAGCTGTATGGAGTTACCCCATTTTATGGTAGAGTATATTAATGTTTATTTGGTCTAATTGCTCTACTAACATGTTTTGAATATAATTTACTTAAGGCTTTAGGTTTGGCAAATAAAATGATTTAAACTCTAATTCAAATATGAAATTACGAGAGTACTTTTTAGCTTATTTTATGCGCAAGTTTTAATTAATTAAGCCTATGAAAATTTTAAACTTTAAATGAGCCTACTTTAAATTAGCCTACTTTAAATTATTTATAGTATGGTACGGTACAATGCCACAAAAAGTAGAGATAATAAATTTTGATTAGGCCTAGGACTCCACAGTATATAAGATAAATATTAAGCTTTGTAGAGACCCTTTTGGTTTGCTCATTGTTATCAGTTGCTCGGAGACACTAGTACTGGACCCTTTTTTTGACAAGGTCAAAATTTGTTAAAAAGATAGTAATTGACTGAAATTATTTTGTGGGAAATAACTAACCAATTTAAATGACCACCTAACCTAGTATAATCTGGTTTCTGTGAAACTTAATATTAGCCAAATTCTCCACCTAAAATTAATTTTTTAAATAAATGTTTAACTGTGGTATTGAAAAAGACGAAAATATTTCTGAAAAAGTTTAACAAGTAAGAGATTTTTTTTTTTTTCTTTTCTTATTGTGGGTTGATTTGTCATGGAAACCAAATCTTTTGCACTTTGTGTATAATAGCAGTTTAATTATTATAGATTGTGGAAATGGGAAAAAAGTATCTTGAGCTATTTTAAGAAATAAGAATAGTCCTAGTCTAATAAAATAGATATTAATGTTTTGAAAGTTTTATAGACCATAGGCCCTATATAGATTTTTTGAAGTTTTAAATCATTTTTTTTTCTTTTTCTCAGACCTATTTGGATAGAATGCCATGCTTTGCCATGCTTCTTGTTAAGGTCAAAAGCCTTTAGGTTATGGAGTGAAACAATAATAATTTTCCTGTTATATGCGCATGATTTGATTCTAAAGGGTTTGTTAACCTTAAAATGTTAATTTTCTTGGATTAACAGATTTTTATTTTATATTTTTGGGGGTCAGGTTAAACAAAGAATCCTTGAAGCTTTCGTGTCTTTTCATGCATTATAATGTTTTTCTTCACTGTGACCTAATACACCCGACCATAATTTCACTACTATCTCATCAGAATGTATTTCATAAGCGCGTAATACTTTCAGTAACACAATATTCACCTTTGGATCAAGTTCCATTACATTATTTATTGAGGTAGTGTTGAATTTGAGGATTTTCTCGTAGCCTGTAGGTTGAATTTCATTATTCCTTATAGAGGAAACCATGGAATTATTTTTATTCATTTTCATTAATTTCAGTAAAAGGTAAATTTTTTAGGCATTTTAAAGTGGTTATCATAGTCATAGAGGGTACTTACAGTTTAACATGGAATCTAAACCAAGAATCTGTGTGAAAAACTTAATGAAACATGAGAATTGTTGAAACTTCGTGTTTTCAAGTTTTAGTGTAGAAGGTGTTCCACTAGGTCTTTCTTGGTGGTGATGTGGTTTGGGCTAATCATTCTTTACATTATTCATAAAATGGGTGGTTTTTTTTGCGCGTGTTCCAACTACTATAGATGAAATATTAAAACCAGTTGACAACTTTCTATTGCACAAAATAACTGATGTAGAAGAATTTAGTACGTGAATAACAGTCTTAATTAGCTAGATTAGATGCTTAGTTTATATTACGAGAAATTAATTTTTTTTTTGAATAGCGTGTTTCATTGAACTTCAGAATTGTGAAAAGTTTATACCATACTGTTTTTATAGGTTCATACCTAATATTTTGTTAATACAGCATCTTACAGTCTCCTGAAGTAGCTACTGGGTATAGTATAATTTATTTAATATATATGATTGAGTCTCTGTTTTCCATTCTTTTCATTTATGTTTTTCTTTTGTAATGTATTTTCTTCTAGATAACAAAAAGTTTGGTATAATAGAGGATAAAGGAAGTAGGTTTGCTAGTATTTATAGTCATTCAAGAAACTATCCTCCAAATCAAAGTATATCTTCATCTCACTTAAAGTTGGCAAATAAAAAATCAGATTCAAAAACTTTGAAATTTGCGCAATTGAAAAGAAAGTCTGACAAAAATGGTCATTTTGAGTCTACTAAATATCGAGAAAGGAGTAGAAGCCCCAGTTTGTCATCAGCTTTATCCGAATGCTCTTGCTCTTCTTGCTCATCTTCAACCGAAGGATCAAAATCACCCACTGAGCCGAAAGGTATTGTTTCATTAGACAGAAATAAGAATTGTTCTCGTTTTTATCTCCAAATGTTAATTGGATGAGAGTTAAACTCGGTCCCTCGTCGCTGGGAAACCCCCCTTTTTTTTTTCCTCATGTGGGTTACATCATAGCCACATAGCAACACCACCACTTCCTACTAGATCAACACTGTTAAGCATTATTGGGTTTTAGTAGTTGGATAATGACTTTTTTTGTGTCCAAATGATGTATTAGATCTTTAGATGATTTAGATCAGTGGTGCACAAACTTTTTTGATGTGAGGGCCAAGCGAAGAAAATAACTAAATGTATTAGCCTACTTACTTTCCATCTAAGTCATAAATTGGGTCACTTTTATATTCTAACTTTTTCATTGAATTGAAAAGACCCGTGGGGGACACATTTGGCCCGCGGGCCAGGGTTTGTGCATCACTGATTTAGATGATTCAGTTTCCAAGTAAAAGCTGTAGGTCCCCTCCATCACATAACCCAAACATTATTGTATTCCTCGAGTGAACTGTTTCATATTTATGATGTGTATTGCTTTATTTTGAGGGCTAATGTAAAATAATCTTGAGAATTAAGCGGGTATAGTCTATATGTTACGTACTCAACTGCGTATCTAGTTTATCTACAAACATGGATGGAGGTGAGAAAGATGCATTAGGAAATATATTATTGATACATGATACTGTACACACTACACACTTAGGATAAACTATCATTGATACGCAGTACGAGATATTTTTAAAAAAATGGCAACCAAGATACAGTATACCGTACATGATTGGTTCATTTTTTATACATGATACTTTTCAGTAATTTTTAATCAGTAAACATTAGTTACGCTTTGTTGAGCATTTTTAAGATACATTAAATATCAAATAAAATAACTTAAAACTATTACTTTATTGTACTGTACTCTCACCATCGGAAGTTTTACTGATCATAATCCGTGTTTGTTGCTGTACCATTGTTTAGAGTTCATTGTGAATGAAGGTGTGATGTTTACTAGCAAGTTCATTCTGTTGCTATTGTTATGGTACTAGTTTATTTAACTTTAGGAAGTTAATATTCTTTGATCATTAGAAAGTGAACTACAAACTATATGAATGTTATTGAAGGTTAGTGTTGGTAAATGTAATCTCATAATTTGTTTTTTTTTTGTTTTCTAAATCTGCAAACTGTTATTCAACTCTAATTAATAATGTGTGAGACAAAGTATGATGAAACATCTAATTGCTCCCCCTTAATTAGGGTAAGCTTGGTGTATTTTGTATCAATGATAAGAAATTCTTGATTAAAAAAAATCTGACAATTGTGAAAACAATAGGCATGATACTTTCACACTTGCACACCACGTGATAGATTTGTATCAACATGATAGTATCAATGTTGTTACTCATCTGTGGGCATCAGTACTGTCTTTTCTTTAATGGTAGACCTAATGTTTTATATTACTGAGGTCTAAGTGAAATAAGTTTGTAGAGTGGATATACCATTATATAATTGGAACATTCCATATCAAATGTACACACATTTGGCGATTCCTGCCACTCATCTCGCCAATTTCTGGTTTTTTTTTGTGTGTGTGATGATTGGGTTAGGTGAAAGATGAATCATCACCAAATTTTAGTTTCCTGGGTCAATGGGTTTCCAAGTTATGATCTTCCAAAGTTTGAGGTCAACAGTGTGACTTTGGAGGTTTGAAAGGTCATACTTTGGGTTCTACCATACTGATTTTGACAATCTTAGTTTCAAAATGCTCAGGAAAGGACATCGCATAACTTTGATTCCTGCTGTAAAAACCATAGAGCATCAAATAAAAAAGTTCCATTTCTACATGACCTTATAGAATATAGAATAACCTTTATTAATAATAATAAAATAAATAATTTTTTTCAATTTACAATGACATGAATAATTGTGAAGCTCAACTTTATTTTATTTAATTTGGCCCTTAAGTTTTAGGCTTTACTGGGCTCTTATTAAAACTAAGCAGCTAGTTATAAATTAATAATAATAAATAAATAAGTATTATTAATAGTTAAAGCATGTATTAAATATTATACAATATTAGTGGACATTAATCCTAGATTTTTGCTAGTATGCCATTATTAATTGGGATTTCAACTTGGTTTTAAACAAATTTACATTCACAATATGTTTTATATCAGCATGCAAGTCATTCTATAGTTTCAATCCAATGAAAATGGGTAGTTTTTGAGCTGAAAACAATCTAAATTGAGGTACTATTTCTGGTCTGATACGAGTGGATTTCTTGATGAGTTACAAAATATCTATTTACCCATTGTAAATTAATGATTTTGTTCTTACACTTGTAAATAAAAAATAAAATGTGCCAGTTTGGTTATATCATTGAGCTTTAGTAGGTTTAGCTCTTTAAATAATGCACTAGAGTGATCAAGGAAATCAGCATCAGATAATAACCTTATTGCTCGTTTTTGGATGACAAAGATACCATTTAATGCGTTGTTAGCAGTTTCCCCAAACAAGGGTGCAGTATGTTATATAAGGAAGAACGAGAGTATGATAGAGTCAATAAAACTTGTTTAGGGATTACATTTCTTAGTTTAAACATTATAGCAATGCTCCTTAAAATCTTTTTCGCGATATAATTTACATGATCACTCCATTGCAAATTCTTATCTAGCATTACACCAAGAAATTTTGTTACAGTACACTCCTTTATGGTGATTTCATTAACATTAAGTTCATCAAGATATACATTTCTTTTATTAGTAAAAATCATGAAATTTGTTTTACCTTTGATCTTGACCCCAAAAAAACCTTCCAAATTAAAGGTCATGAAAATTGACATGAAAAATTTCCTTGATATAAAGCATCAGCAAGCAGAAAATTAGAGTGGGATCTCCATGGGTTTGCTTTCCAGAGGCATTCAAAGTCACGCAGTTGAAGAATTTTGAATAGTAAAAGGAAACCAACTGCCTATCTACTGGTCCACCATTACTGGCATGAAGTTGTCTTCCTTTTTCTCATTTCTTGTTGCTTAGTGGCCAGCTGACAAATGGTAATTCATCAATTAACATCATAAAATTGTAATAATTAATTAAAAAAATAGCTAAAATAATTTTACAGAAGTAAGAAATAGCAAATTAAAAGAGAAACACCAAAGGAAATAGAACCATTGGCAATTCTTCAATCAGCCAAAAAAAAAAGGCAGATCATTTGTTTATGTGACACTGTGGCTAATTCAACCAGGCATTATAGCCTATATGAATACAGTAGGTTCAATGGCTAAATTATATGTATTGTGTAATCTACTAACAGTAACTATATTTACTGCAAGACACGGGGTTAATGAAAGTTTGGATGCTAACTGGCTTGTATGATGTTGCTACCATAAGCTTACCACTGATAGCCTATGTAATTAATGTAGTACAGGCCTAATCACAAAATGGCACATTATTTGAAGCATTCCTCGCCTAATTTACCACGTAATAATGAAATGGCATTAACTGAAAGCATATTATTTGAGAACTTAATTTAGCCTACTTGGACACTTTTGCCAACTTACCACTTTAAAAAAATTGCTGGATTTGTGGAAGCTGGGTAAGAGGTCTGGTACCTGTACTATGTTTATCTTTATATTTTTCTGCGTACAACTTATATCTCAACCTATGTATAAATTGTGTGTGTGTATATATATATACGAGGGTAATTCAATAAGTATCCACACTTCTTATTTTCACATATGATAGATTGTAAACACACCACTTCTCAATATATTTGGTCCAGCGATCTATGAGCTTCCTAATGCCATCACAAGAGTGTGTTCTTGGCTGTGTGCATAGCCAGTCATGCACCACCACCTTCTAGATAATGTTCAAGGTTATCATATATTCATATTCTGACATACTTTGGAATGAGTTAAAGCCAGCAATTCGTACAAAATGAAGAGGGAGATTGTTGGAAGGTGTTATTCTGTTACACAACAATGCACGCCCTCATACTGTTGCACAGACTAGAAAATGCCTTCAAGAACTTAAGTTTTAGTATCTTCTGGCTTCTTGAAAGACACTTCTGGTTCTTGAAAAACACTTAATTCTCCTTCTGATACACTGGCGGGTTGGTCAACACTCATATCTGATGCAGTTAATGCTGATGAAGGACCAGCTTGTTGCTGTTCAAGAAATGACATCATAAAGCCACTTGACTTTTTAGCTTTTGCTGCTTGCATTTTTCTTTTCTTCCAGCATTCTGCTCCACTCAGCTTCTTTTTCAGACTTTTTGGTATCGGCAATGTTCACTTCATGGTAAAATTTTCTAGAGAAAGAAACAAAAAAAAAAAAAAAAATAGAGTAAATTAATAATTCATAATAAAATTCTAATAAAAGTAGAATGAAGTTAAAAATCTGAAATTCATGGAATTTCAATGGCTAGAGATATTCATCAAAAAAGGCCAAAGCGACCAACTTTTCACTTAAGTACCAAAGATGGCTAGTGATCCCTTTCAAAGCGGCCTCTGCCATGCGTCGGTTAACTTGTCTGTACTGCACCAGCTTTTGTATCAGCTCCAAGTCCAACCGCGGAGCATATCTGGCTACCGGGGCATTGAACCAAACTTTAACGTAAATCTCTGCAACAAAGAGGCAGAAGTCAGTAACACCCTGGAGCTCCTGGTCCGTGAGTTTCCCCAAGTTCTGCAACTGGTGACGGTACAAGAAGATCTTAAATGCATAGATGCATTTTGCCATCCACCATGCCCTGTGGAGGGTACCCGGAGTTTGAATATGATTTTGCCATGGTAGATTTATTCCGAGAAATAGCAGTACGAGTTCTAGGAATTCACGGTAATCATCGCGAGGCTGCTGAGATCTCAACTGTTCATGCACAAACTCTGCAACTTTCTCCTTGAATGCGTGCATCCGATCTGCCACCTCACGGTCTCCCTCAGCAGAAAGAAACGAATCCTTTACAATCTTTGGCCACACCTCCACCAATCTTTGAAAGAGCTTGATCTTTGGTCCCGAAGAGCATGCTACTAAGGCTTCGAAAACTTTTTTGAGAACTATTTCCGCGATGTGGTGACGACAAGCAAGATTGAGAAGTTTCTTCCCGAGCTTCTGCTCAAGGAATTGACAAGCGCCGTTCAAGCGACTGGTGTTACATGATGTCGTGTCAAAAGACATGGCTACGATCCCGGGAGATAACTGCCAGTCTTCCAGCATGTCATGCACTGCTGTTGCCTGCGCCAGACCTGTTGATGATGGCAGCTTTGGTACCCCCAACAGCTTCATCACACCTTCTCCTGAAACCAGGACTGGAAGGCGATTGACCTCTTTGTTTGTAAGGTCTGGAAGGAGCTTGCCATCCCAATGAACTGTTAATGGTACCATGGGGGAAAAGGACCTTCTCAGCTCATCCGCGATGTCTTGGCGGAATTTCATTCGAGCTAGTCGGATTGTCTCTCAATTCAATGCGTAGTGCTCCATACTTTGTCCAGCAGCTGCTAAGGTATTGGCCACAACATGGACTGCCCGGCGATTGGATATCTTTGTGCGGTCCAACGCTTGCGCCAGTTCTTGAGTAACAATCTGATTTAACCCTCTTGATCTTATCCTCTTGGGAGTGGCAGATGACGTGCCTCCTATTGCTCCGACATTCACCTCATCTTCCTTGTCAGTATCCTCGTTTGTAGAACTGCTGCTCGACTCCAAAACCACGGACCTGTCCATCTTCTGGAGAGTTCATTCAGGTTCCTTCGTTTCCTTTTCTCTTGCTCACGCTGCCGCGTCATTTTGTTCTCTTGTCTAATATACTTCTGATCAACAAGTCCTATAGTTCCTCGATGACCAGGCTCACGCTGCGCAAGAAGAAACTGCTTGTCTTCTTTATTTTTGATGATTTTGAGCGCATCACCATGAGCGCAATCGAACAGGCCTTTCAGACCTTCTCCTTGTCCATCTGGGTTTTGGTATGCCTTGCTCGTAATTTCTTTAAGCTTCTCCACTCAGAATGGAGGTTCTCCAGCTTGTCTTGTGCCTGGTGCGTAGCTTGAGTCGGAAGACTTGCATTCTTCCACATCTGTTCGACCTCTGTCATCACCAGTTGGCTACTTTCTCTGACAGGGCGAGACTTGGACAGGTGAAAGAACAAGAATCATTCCAGGACCTGCCGCTTGGACGGCAATTTGGCTCCTGTAAGGGCATATGAGTTGGGAGAAGTCTCCAGTAGCCATAAAACATCATTCTTTCTTAGAGTAGTCGCCATTTTTCATCTACCTGGAAAGTATACAAAATAGAGAATTAGTAAGTGACAATGGTGGAAAATTTGTTACTCTTGTACCACCCCCTAATGTTTAGCAAAAGTCCTAAAAATTTGCCTGAGTGATTTTCTTCAGGAACTGCACCAAACGCGCCACCGCACTCGCTCCTCCAGGCAACTTGGATTTTTACCCCTATTGGCTATTGCCACCCTAATGTGCATACACTAAATATTCATTAATTAAAAAAATAATTCACATGCACTAGTTTCTCATCTAGTGGGTACATTTGGGCTAGGAGCACAAAAATTGTTCATTGTTACTATTGTACTAATTTTTATTTTTCTTCCATTACAGATTAGCAAAATGGCATCAAAGTTGGAAAAATATTATTGTGATCCGTTCAAGTCTTGCAAGAAAGTTAAAACTACAGATCTTCACATTGCATCAGCAGCTTTTATCTCAAAACACCTGAACTATTTGAAGCCTGGGGCCAGAAGCAGTGTTCAGCATGCTGAAAGAAACTAAACTCTTCAAACCACCATCATCAGAAGAAAATGTGCCAAAAACATCTACATTGTTGTTGGATGATGTGGCACAGGGAACCTCTGAAGCATCAGATGAGGTCTTTGTTGATGAGGAGACAGAACTCTCAGCAATGAACCGATCAATTCATATCATTGGAGAAAGTCCCATTGACAAATGGAAGTTCAAGAGAACAGAAGGATATCTTCCTGCCAAAATGGCAAAAATTCAAGAGAGTGAAAAAATGTCTTGAAATGGTAAGTGATGTGAAGGAAGATAATGCAGGTCCATTGATAGAGACCACATCCTACAAACTTGAGGATATAATTACAGGATTGAAAGAGAAATATGTTACCTCACAGTAGAGAGATGTGAAAAAATAATGATCCTCTCTCTGCACCATCATTGAGTGTGAGAAAATTGATGGATGAATTCAAATGTTCCCAATGGATGGCTATACAAGCACAGCAGCTTGTGAAGGAAAAGGGGATCATGTCTTCTTCAAATCCAAAGATGGGCAAGGAATTACTGTCGCAGGTTGCAGAAACCATTAAGGATTTCTATTGTCATGTTGAAATTAGCAGGCAAATGCTGAGGAAAAAAGATTGCTAAACCATGAAAGAGAATGGAGAGGGGAAAAAAATTAAAAAGTGACTGGTGTTATGCAACCTAAAAGAAGTGTATCAACAGTTCAAGGAAAAGTTTCTAAATCTATCAATTGGTTTTTCCAAGTTTGCGATGCTGTGGCCAAAGGAATGTGTCCTAGTGGGATCAAGTGGGACACACTGTGTGTGGGTCTGCACAATTCATCAAGATGTGAAACTTGTGATGATCGGATCAAGGATGGGAGAAGTTACTGGTGAGGAGGAAGTACCCCTGAATAGTTATCACTGTGTTTTAGCCCCCATTCTCTGTAATCCTAGTCTACCCTCTTGTTTTTTTGGAGATTGCAATACCTGTCCTGGTGTTGATTCCCTGAAAGAGCTTCTACTCAAATGTTATGAGGAAAAGGGGATTGATGAAATTCAATACAACCAATGGATGATGACAGATCATTTGCAACTGGTATCTGTCATCCAAATAATGGAGGATTTTCTGGACACCTTCTCCTCCTGACTGGCTCAGCTCACCCACTGTGATTTTGTAGTGAAAGAACAGGTGAAATATATGGAACAGAGGAAGCATGAACTTGGTGTGGGAGAATTCCTAGCCATTGGTAATTTCTCCAAAAATTACTCATTTGCAGTTCAAGATACTACTCAAGGGTTCCACTGGAACAATTCTCAGGCACCCCTTCACCTGTGGGTCTATTATTATCAGAAGGAAGGAGTCCTCAAACACAGTTCTTTGACAATTATATTGGAGTGTAACACACATGACACTGTGGCAGTTCATCTCTCTCAGAAAGTTCTGATGGATCATCTAAAGTCCTGATTTAACATCACCAGAATTGTCTACTTTACTGAGGGATGTGCCAGCCACTACAAAAATTGCAAGAACTTCTTGAACTTACGTCATCATCATGAAGAATTTGGAGTGCTGGCTGAGTGGCATTTCTTCGCCACTAGCCACAGCAAAGGTCCATCAGATAGTGTTGGAGGAACTGTCAAAAGAGAAGCATCAAGGAAAGTCTCCATCAGTCTTAACAGAAAGCAAAGTTTAACTCCAAAGGACCATTTCCAATTTGCTTCCCTGAAATTGACTGGGATCTCTTTCAGATACACAATGTAAGAGGAGTATTCAAAGGAGGAGGATATTTTGGATCCAATTTTATTGAAGGCAAGGACTATACCAGGAACACACAAATTGCATTCCTTAATCCCACTGACAAAAGACTGCTTGGAGGATGAATGTACAGCACCTCAGCCAAAAACCAAAGGGTGTTTGCTGCCCCTCAACAAGTCACCCACAAATCAATCAAAATTATCAATGGATATGTGACAGTGGTAAATGACAACCTCTGGTGGGTGGCTTGTGTTACGGAAATGTATCCTAAAGTTGGGGAAGTGGAAGTAAATTTCCTTCACCCCCATGGACCAAAAGAGTCTTTTGTCTTCCCCTCCAAACCTGATGTGCTGACAGTGGATGTGTCTGATATCCTCACAATGATCCACCCTAGGACAGCCACTGGAAGGTCATACACAATCATGCAGAGGGAAACCAATGAAGCCAATAGGATCCTGAAAAACTGTGCTACCAAAAAATGAGGTAAAAACTGTGGGTGCTACGTTTGGATTGTTTAGATGATGTGTGCCTTCTGTGTTTATTTATTATTAATTGTCAATAAGTTGTTAGTAATAGTTGTAAATAGTCAATAATTGTTAATAAGTTAATAAACAATAAGTATTAATTGTCAAAAGTATACAAAATGCTCCACCTGCATGACTTTGAATGCCTCTGGAAAGCAAACCCATGAAGATCCCACTCTAATTTTCTGCTTGTTGATGCATATGAAAAATTTTTTATACCAATTTTCATGACCTTGAATTTTGAAAGTTTTTTGGGGGTCAAGGTCAGAGGTCATATAGAAATGGAACCTTTTTATTTAATGCTCTCTGGTTTTTACAGCAGGAATTGATTATTTTAAGTTCTTTCCTGAGCATTTTGAGACAAAGATTGTCAAAAGTGGTATAGTAGAACCCAAGATATTACCTTTCTAACCTCCAATGTCCTGTTCACCTCACACTTTGGAAGGTTGTAACTCGGAAACCAGTTGACCTAAGAAGCTAAAATTTGGTGGTGATTCATCATTCACCTAACATAACCATTACACCAAAAAAAAAAAAAAAAAAATCTGAAATTGGTGAGATGGTGACATAATGTGCGTACACTTCACATGGAATGTCCCAACTGTGATTATGTGTTTTTTTTGCTATTTAAGCTTTTTTACCTCAGAATTTGGAACTTGGAATTTTTTTGTGATGTAGTGGTTAAGAGAGTGAATTTTAAAAGGTACCATTCTTATTTTTATATTTGATGAAAGTCTTATTGATGTAGAACATATGCTCAAATTTTTATAAAAATACATGGTGAATTTTTGCTACTTAAGGTTTTTTTGTTTTTGAGAGCACATTTTTTTAACTTAGAAGTTTTGGGTTCTTAAAGTTGTTGGGAATGGAAATATTTGAACTTTTAAACACACAAATTACCCAAGGATGCATTTTCTCATTCTCTATGGGTGGGTATGATGCTTGAATTGAGGACTGAGGACATCTGAATCATTTACACATGCAAGGATACATAGGGGGATCACAGACACACACACACACACACACACACTTTTTTTCCTTTTTCTCTTTCTCTCTCTCTCTCTTTCTTTCTCTCTTGAACTGCCATTTTTGTATAAACTCTGTTTATTCACACATTTACTAATTACTGCATATCATTTCCTGCTTTATATGGTCTTCCTCTACTTCTCACACCTATGCACTCACTGCTTTATATAATATACCTTTTTCACAATTCTGTTCACTCCACTTCCTAATTTTACATTTAATGAAGGTATATTATAATGCCACATAATGTTAGTTTTTCAGAATTTTTGTAGTGTATGCTGTTGGCTGCCTTAGGAAACCATGACAGTATTTAGGATATATAGATGCGGAGCTGATCATGAAGCAAACTTGTGGATAGTAGCATTAGCGGAGTCACCAGCTTCAGAAATGTTATTGAAAATCATTAAATATCTTAAAAAGAAAAAGGGAATATGATGAAGGCTAGGTTAGGTGAAATTAATTAGGTGGTTTAGATTGTTAAATTTGCCATCCATAATTGAAATTGTGGAAATATCACATTTCTGTAGGGTGGTCAAACGTGTGTGTGAAGCTTATTCAAACTTGATAGGTTCACCCAATTTGATAGTTTTCTAGTTTTATTAATAGTGTTCTCACGATGTGGATGTTTATGTTTATGCTTTTTGTTTTTTGTTATAGTTAATGTAGTGCGAGTTTCAATAATGTTTATTTTTCATTTAGCTTAATTTTTAAATTTCCTTATATTGCTTTATTCGTATAACTACAGTATTTTAAATTTCCTTACATTGCTTTATTTGTATAACTACAGTAGTTAATTTAGTAAAAAATGTATTGAAACTTTTCACCTTTTTCATTATGGGTTGGCAGACTTGCTTTTTACTGCTTTGAAGAATTAAACTACTAAATCTTTTCACTATGGTAGGCTATGGTTCTAGTACCTATGTGATAATTTTCCCTTTTGGAAAATTATTTCAACCTGTTTTAAACTTTATTTTTATTGCTTGAGAGAGAGGGAGGTTTCCCTGTGCCAATTCTTTACCTGTAGATGTGATTTTATGCTCTTAAAATGAGAACCAGCCTTCATTCTCACGGCAGTTCAGTTAGTTTATTAACTTTTTTTAGTGTTCAATTTTCTAAAACTAATGTTGAATGATTTCTTTCTTTGGGGAGAGATGGTGAAACTAGATGTAGACACTTGGCTTCTTAGTTCAAAGCTTGTACGCAAAAATGTCTAAATAAATTTCTCACTTCTTAGGGTGTAGAAGTATTTCAAGCTCACGATATTATTATAATGGCTCTCGCATCTTGATTATCTAAAGTTGTATGTAAATTGTTTCTTTCTGGTATTGTATAATGTTGGCTGAGAACAGTTTTAATCGATTAGAATTTTTCAGATGGACATCACTTTGCGAGGAAATGTTCAAGTAACATTTGTCAAGATAGAACAGAATCAGACTGTCAGGAGTTGAAATTGAGAGTAAAGAAACTCAATTTAACAAAGTCACCAAAATCTTCATTCTTGAGGAAAAATGAACCTTATGAATCTAAATATAAGGGAAAAGCTGGACCCAGTTATAATTCTACCAAAAATAAAAAATATGCTTTACACCATGATACAGGATATAGGATGAAGAATGCTTCACAGCATCCTGAACTTCAGAGAAAGAAAGAAAATTCACACGTTTTCCATAAAAAAGATCAAAATACTAAAAAATATAATTTGGTGCCAAGAAAGAGATCCATTTTGCAACATAAAATTTTTCCACAGTCAAAGGAAAAAAATCCTCCACATGATGAAGTATTGAAGAAAAATGATACTTCACAAGATCTGCCACTGAAAGAAATGAAAGAATCAATTAACCCAAAACTAGTTCGTGGCAGTTTGGGTGAGATGCTTTTGGAGAAACAAATGAAAGGTAAATTGAGAAGTGGAGAATCTAAAATTTCAACAGTAAAATCTGACTCAAAACTTGTAACTTGCGGAAAGCAGGACACTGAGAAAGATGAAACTGCAATTTTTACTCTTGCTGAGATTGTGAAGACTGATTTTGTAGATTTATGTTCAAAAGAGGAAGGCAATGATGATGAAGAAGATGAGCTAACCTTGCGATATAAGGCTCTCCAGTCAGCAGTGAAGAGTTGTGAATCTGGTACTTCCATTGAAGCTGATAAAATAAAAATTTTAAACGCATCAGAACTGAACGCAGACTGTGTATCTGGATCTTTTAATCTTTTTAAGGTATGTGGGAAGAAGGTGGGTTCAGAAATTCAGTCACTAAATGAAGAAGAGACAACAGATGTTTTTGATGATGAAGATAATGATGCCTTAATTTCCCAGAATGTAAAGGAAAAATGTGAAACTGTAATGATTGACATGGAAATCAGTAATGATAGTCTGAATGATAATATTAACCAGTTTGAAGATGATAAACAAGATTTTGACATAGATGGGCCAAATACTAAAGAAGAAAGTTGTGTTCCAGAAGAAAAGACAGTTTATGATACAGTAAACCAAGATTCTCATTTTCCCATCCCAATTGAGTGGGCTTACATGATACCACCACCACCACAACCTGACCAACCAAACAACAATATAAGCAGCATAAATTCCTGGTGTTATAACCAAAATATGTATGTTCAGTCTATGGAGGAAACTACAACCAAGATGAATCACAATCCATCATGGCATTCTTTGAAACCGACGCAACACACTTCAGATTCTTCATATGGTAATTATGTTCAGGCCTTTCACTTGCCTCCTCAATCACATGATGTTTCAGATGTGCTTAATTCTAACATTCATAATGGAGATTTTGGAAGTGACCCAAAAGAATTCTGTTACCAACAGCCTATCGGAGACTCCCAAAACACTGAACTGAGAGACAGTCATGCGGAACAGTACAAGTCTTTCATGTCAACTGTAATTAATAAAAATTGTCAAGCACTCATAAATAGAAAGGACAAGCATAGAGACCTAGTAGAGATTAGTTTACAACCATTAGTTAAAGGCAAACCACAAAGAACTTTAATGAATATAACCATGAAGTCAGAAAATAAATCACTTCCACCCAAACGAAGAGTAAGGCGAAGGAGGAGGAGTATGAGAAAGTGTGCTAGTGTAGACAGTGCAAATAATGCTGCACAACTTCCAAAAGTTTCTCGTATTCCCATGAATGAAAATTTAATTAAAGAAAATAGCTTAGTGGATGAGGAAGATGAAGATATACTGCGAGCTCAACTTTTGAATGAAATGGCACTAAAAAACAAAGTTTCAGAAATGAAAGCTGATAAAACAAAGTCAATAAATGAAAGAATTAACTTAGAAAACAGAATTTCTGGCCTTGAGAGATCATCCTCTCTGTCAAACTCGACACGTAAAGTCAATATTAAAAATTTATCACATGCATTGAAGGAACAAGAAAGACAGTGGATTAAAGAGAAGAAAATGCCAAAAGTCAGTACATTCAAACGACCTAGAAAAACAACCACCCGATTAGACATTGGTGGTAGATACCTTGACACAAAAAACAAATTCACAGATGCCCCTCCCTCGACAAGCTTTTCCCTTTCTAAATTTCCTCCTGTTAAACCAGTTGTAATATCTTTAAAGGAAGACTCTGATTCTAATGATGAGCAAAGTACCAGTGTTCAAAGTGAAAGAGGCTATGACAGTGTAATATCAGGGATTGAAGAGCTTATAAGAAGTTGCAGAAACTCTCAAGCTGAGAGTGTTGAAAAAGGAAAGTTGAAGACACCACAAGTTAAAACTCCAATGGTAAAGGTTCTCATAGTTTTAAGATAACAGTTTAAGAATTTACTAGTCACCTAGATGCATGTATTAGGGTGGGGACAATGATTTGATGTAATGATTGGGGTATCTTTAATTCAGATAGTTTTTAAATTTTATAAGTCAAATTCATGAATTTTGAGAGAGTAAACTACCTATCAATCTAATTAACATATATCTACTTGTATATTTTTATTTTATTTATTTGTAATTAAAATTCACTGAAATTAGTATATTTATGAACTTGGATGTTTTTAGAATCGACTAAAAGAATTATAAATAATTAAGCCTGTATAGGTAATTACTTTATTAAAATGAATAATTTATTTTTAGGTTTTAAATCACTTGAGCAAAGAGCGACAGGAAGAATACAGACACCTCAGGGCATTACTCAGTTCTAAAAGAAAAGCATTGCAACAGAGGAAACAGAAAAATTCAGTTCCCAAAAGTTCAACTCCTTTCATAAACAAGGGAAATAATTCATCAGTTACTCTCATCCAACAGTTTGATACAGGAAATAAGAATGACAAGGCTGTAGAAAATGAGAATGATCAGTCTGCAGATAGGGATATACAGGTATTGAATAAATTATCTGGTAGTGAGGTTTCAGTTACACACGGCAAATCTGAGGAAAAAGAGGAAGATGAGAACAGTGATGGCCATCAGGTTCCATTGACTGATGCTTTCAATAACAGTGAACTCAAACAACCTGCACCAGCAAATGTGGCATCTCATGTTGAATCATCTTGCATTTTGAAGAAAGATGAAAGACCTTTCATAATTATGGAAAACTGCGGTTCAGGAACTAGTGAAAAGATCACTGAAAATCCAGTGGCTGAAAGTAATTCAGAAGCATTTTTGCAGAAAGCTGGAACAGCCAAAGGTTTTTCACATGGTCGATTTACATCTTCCCACGATGAATGTTTGAGCTCTTCGAGTGACTCCTCTGAGGGCTCATCCAGTTCTTCTGAATCCTCTTTGGATTCGGATACAGAGTCAGAAGGGGATCAAAAGGAAATTGACCTCCGAAACAAACTACTACAGAAACGACAGGAGTTGCTGCAGCAAAAACAGAAGTTAATCTGTGGTGACGTATACATGAATGAACCAAACCAACTCGAAGCTGTTGAAGAACATAATAAGTCTGGAAAGTCTGAAATACAAAGTGTAGAGTTAGAAAAAGAAACAGAGAGTGTCAATAGTGTCATCATCAGACCCAAAGTAGTTAGTAATAGGGAGGAAATATATGATAAGTTCTTTACTACTACTACTGATTATGAATCTGCACAAGTACATAGCCACATTGATGAAAAGACATTGAATGATAATCGTCAGCATTTAAAAGAAACTAGGAAGAAATTGCTCAAAGATTCAGGAGTCTTAAGAACAGTTTTAAATAAGGAAACCCTCACTGAAGGAGCTCGGAAAGATCCAAAGGTTTCTACTTGGGATACCCCTCAGAAAGCCATTAACATTAGAACTAATATTAAAGAATTAGGAAATGGTGCCCACAAGCTTCAACTTCTGGAGTATAACAACAAAAACACTGAACAAGCGGACGGTCCATCAAAAAATGTTAGTCCTTCTCGAGTGAATAAGAATAATGCTATACCCACTGCAATTATGAAATCCTTGAAAGATCCTAAAACACTCAATAGCGCAAGTGGGCATCATAAGAAAAATTTAATTAAACAAATACAAGAAGAATCAAAGAAAAGATAGTAAGTATTGTAGGTTCTGAGACATACAATGACTATATAGATTATTTTGTATTCGAAATAACTTGACAAAATATTTACTTTCTTAGTTTATCAAAAATATGGTAATGGAACGTATTTCAACTTTGCTTGAAGAAGCTATAAAGGAAGAGAACTCTTGCCAGAATATTTACACAAATTGTGAAATTATTTTCTAAGATTAATACGCTTCGCAAGGAAAGAAAGGTAAAGTGTGATAGAAAATGGATTTGTTTCCTTGAACAACATTTGTTCATTCATCTTCAAAAACTATTTCCCATTCGTATGCTTGGTCCTAGAACCTGACATGCAACCATTTATCAACTACATGTGTATATACACACTAATTGTTTGGTATATGGTACGAATGTAATTTTAAAAATGTAATTACCTTTTGTGGAAAGGTAATTAAACAAATTACCTTATACAAATTAAACAAATTACTTTCTACAAAATAAAAGAAAATATTCAACCTTAAGTGAAGAAAATGTGTAATAACAATTGTGAAAATAGTTTGTTGTATTGATGCATAGTGCGGAAAGTAGAGGAAAAAATATCATACTAGATGCAAGATAAAGAATACAAAAATGTAGCATATTGCATCTGGTATGAGATTTTCTTCTACTTTGCGCACTTTGCAGTCATTACCATAAACTATTTTATGATTGTCATTACTCATTTTTTTCACTTACTCTACTATGGCTGAAATTTTCTTTGGGTCTCATGTCAACTCACTATTTCACTCGTCATCATTCCTGCATTTCATATATCTCATTCCATCAATCTATTTACACAAATAATATCCCATCATGATGATGTAGTCGCGGAGCTCCAGGCTGTTCATTCAAAGGTCCTGGGTTTGAAATTCTGCTCAGACTTTAGTTTTCAGTCATTAAAGGGCTCTTCTAAGCACCCCATCTTGGTGTGGTAGTCTTGGTTTCCACAAAAAGCTGTAGGTCACCTCCACCATGTAACTTAACTGTTAGAAGGAGGTTCAACAATTCCAAACATTATTATTATTATTGTACCAATAATGATTGCATTACTCCTTCCAGCTGTTCTCACATTTGAATGAATACTATGATCTATTCAAATGTTGCAACCACTCATCAATATTGGCTGCAAACCTTTAACTGCACCTCATCGGATCATTTATTTTCAGTGGATTCTGTAGATGCACTTAAGCCTATATCACACAACCATTTGTTGCCATTTTTCACTCCTGCATCATCATGCCTTGCTTAACTGATTGTAGTCATTTAAGTTCAAAATCTTGCTGCTGAGTAATGATTAATGCACTTAATATATTTTCAGTTTCAAAACTCTGTAACTAGTGTGTAAACCGCTCTTATCAGTTTTCATCCGTGAAAAATGGCAACAAACAGCCATGTCATATGGGCTTAGTTTTGGTTCACGCATCCCCCTTTTGCAATTCAGCCAGCCTGCATATTTAACATTTAAACTGGAACATTTCATTATACACTGCACAGGATACATTGTGGCCACATCATAGCCCCACTTCCCATTAGATCAACAAGGTTAAGTGATGATGGTTCTATTTAGTAGTTGATGGGTGACTGTCTTCCACATTCAGCTGATGCAGCAAAACTGTGGTTAATATAGGATACTACAAAAACTTGTACGCCCTCAGTCATGACCTGAAACATTGTTATTCATTACACAATTTGTAACACACACACACTCTTACTGTTGTTTACATTATTTCAACAGTTTTCACGATATACATTCATACTTTTTTTTAATGGGTCTAAAAAAATTTCAGGAAAAGACTTCAACAGTAACCATTAATGTTGCCAAAGTAACAAAACTGCTGCAGAAGCTTGATGATGATTTGCACACTTTAACTCGGTTAGAAAATCAAGAAAAGCAGGTGATTATGTTTTAATTCATATATATATTATTAAATATATATAGATATATATATATATGAAAATTATTTCACGAAAGTAACACGTGAAAAATATTTATGATAAATAAAACACGAAGGAAGGAAACACAAAATGGTGCTCAAGCGCTTTCGTCTAATGACATCCTCAGGAACACTGAGGATGTCATTAGACAAAAGCGCTTGAGCACCATTTTGTGTTCCTTTCCTTCGTGGTTTTATTTATCATATATATATATATATAATAAATAATAATAATAATATATATATATTTGTAGCTCTGCATCTACAAAAGAGGTGAAAGATTGGATTGGGGACACAGCCTTCCTTTCTTTCTCCCCATAAGGGCAAGAATAGCCTCAGACACAACTGGGTTGTTTTCTGCCTTCTCACCCAAAATCCCTGAGAAATGAGATGTTGATTATATTATATATATATGTGTGTGTGTGTGTGTATATTATATAGATATATATATATATATATATATAATATATATATATATATATATATACACACAGGGTGTTTCAGGAGGAAAGGTCAATACTTCGGGAGGTGATAGTATCAGTCATTGTGAGAAAAAAGTTCATAGGAACATGTGTCTAATTCTGAATGGTTATGGAGATAGAGCTGTTTGAATCTGATGCGCATGCAGCTCTCCTCCTCCTTCCCTCCCCTATAACCTTGAACCATGTAAGCATGTAACATAAGCCAATCGACAGCTGACTGTTGTGAGTGACATTGTTGGTGTTTGAAGCAGTGTTAAGAATGCCACACAAATTCACACATGCCGAATATGCAGATATGGTGTATGTCTATGGTTTTTATCAATGGAAGTGCAACAGCTGCTGTTGCAGAATACTGTGACGGTTCTGAACTGCAGAATTCCAGATTGAAGAGTGTTTACCAGGGTTTTCAACACATTGCGTGAGATTGGTACAGTTCCCAGCACTTATGTTTCATCTGAACGTGAAGGTCAACAAGATGTGGATGAAGTGGAAAACATTCTTCAGTTGGTAGAGGAGCGTAGTCCTACTACTAGCACACGAAGAATTTCTACATGTCTCAGTGTACCACACACAAGAGTATGGCAAACATTACGTGAGGAAGGCTTGCATCCATATCATGTACAGCGTTGTTGCGGGGTAAGCGGATGAACTTAACTAGACTACCATAACTTGGCTACTTCTTGATGACGGGAAACGAGAAGGTCCCGGGCGGTGAAGTTTTTCTCACCTCCACTGACTGTCACTGAGGGGCAAACGAGACTCCCACACGGCTGAACCAAGAAATGGACTCGACCCGCTAGCTATTCCAAAGATTAACCCTGTGTCTGAGTCGGGTCCACTTGAAAACCTGGAAAGCCCTGGCTTCAGGAAAGGTGTGTGCAATGTGCACCCAGCAATACTTGAGGACTTCAACTGAATATGGGCCTACGCAACCAACAAGCACGATTTTTGCAAACTGGCTGTGGAGTAAACCAAATGTGACTGGACGAGAAAAGCAGATATTACCCTCTGAATTGTAAGTCCTTGAAAATGACAACCCCAGTCTATAAGGACAAAGGCTGAAAAAAAACTAGTTGGTAGAATTCTAAGGGTTTATTAGCAATCAACTCGAATTATTTACAAGAACTAGAATGGGTTATGAGCTTGCGTCTAAACATGGCTTAAGGTCAAGAAATGGAAATCCAACTTGAATTATTTACAATTACAATGACAAAAAAATATTGGACAACAAAAACGGAACTTCTATTAACAGAAAAAAAACTTTAAGCTATACCAGAATGGTACAATTAGAAAACACGAGTGACCTCCCTGGACCTAACATCCTTAAGCTAGAATTGAGGTCAATCCAATCATACCTATCTATTATAGTGAAGCCATGGAGAAACTAAACCTGAAGCTAGAAATACCTTAACCTGCACACCGTTATGCACAGGCAATGTCCATTATCACAAGGCACTCTGTTTTTTTTTCTTGAACTGTTCGTATTCCTTATTTGGTTGGCAGGCTAGAACTTCCACAAGCGGAAGCCAACTATGAATTGAATATTTAAGGCAAAGTTTTCTGACCAGAATGGAACTAAACCAGACTACTGAGCTAGTCAGGCATTAATCAAGACTAACTCCGCCCATATGGGGGTTGCACCCTGAAAAAGAGAAAAGATGTTATTCAAGAGAACCCCACTACACTCCCCCCTTCGAGCGGTGAGTACCACCACTCAAACAGTGAGTGCAGCGAAGCCCTCTCCCACATCCATTCTTTCAGGGAATTGCCACCTCCCCATCCTGACACCAAGCTCCAAGTTTTCCTTTCTCCATGGCTACTAAACACTAGACAATTATATATACATACATGAATCAATGATAATAAGGTTCTATCACCTTCAAAACCCTACCTAGTTACAATATAACTGGATACAATTTTTTTTTCTTAAGAGGCTAATCACAATCCTCCTTGCTTGAAACTGAAGCCACCTGCACAATTAATGTCCTTGATTAACATCCTCACTAGCCCAGCACTATCAATGTACCTTGGCCCTGGTCCACCCATCCATACCTCCTGATTGGTAGACATCCCTACCAAAGGTGGGGTCCGCTTGCTCCAGGCTAGAGGTAACTGCGTGGGCTGGCCATGCCCCTCTTGATGAGCAGTCCTCCAGAACCCCCTCCTATAGACAAGAATGGTGGTGCATACTGGAGCAAGGCCTGGAAGACCCCCCTCAAGCTGATTCTTGAAGAGTGGAAGAGCCAATAATGGCTCCCTCCCTGAAAACACCTCCCATGAAGTCGGAAAGCGTAATTTGGGGTGATTGGGGGTGACTGGAGGCAGGTAAGGACAGGGACATGCACCGGAAGCTGTATGCATGACACTCAAAGCAAGTACAAAGTGGGTGACAAGTGAGGGCATGTGCATGAGTCAGGCAGAGGCATGCAAACCAAAAATTACCGCACTTAACCAAGCTCAAGGTATGGTATTCAGTATCACTATGTGCAGTCACTTTGTTCAAAAAAAAATTTACACTAGCTTCCTCCATGGCTTTACTAGCTAGGCCCTACCTATACATTACGGTACAGCAAGATATACCTATTTTCATATATATCTTAACCAAGGCTCCGTAAAGCCATTACAAAAACTAGATACACTATGACATTAAACCTAGAAATACTTATTTTAACATCGAAAATATAATCATAGTACCATCACTTAAATACAATACATAATCCTATATACATATATACATAATTAGACAAGGTCGAAAAAAATCACTTTTGTTAATTAAATTAATCATGAACATATTCCAGAGGCCTAGAGGGTACTAATGGTAGCTCCCTTCCAGGACTTCTGGAATGAGTTTATGGAGGAGAATCACCAGCCAACTCTGAATTACTCCCAACCCCCTCCCAACAGACTGGAGTCATTCATGAGCTAGTTTACTGTTAGCTCGTAATAAAGCCCTAGTTTCTGAACAGATATTTTTGACTGAGGATAAGCTTAATCTATTGGGAGTCCTTGAACCAGTTACCGGGCTAAATTGCCACTCTTGAGAACTAATTGCTGGCCTAACAGCTGGTAAATCTGCTCCTCATCATCCTGCCCATTTTCTAAAGTGTTCTCCAGAGCTTCCACCAAGGAAGAAAGTTCTGGAGGATCACTAGTGGGTTAAGGTTCATTTGGGACATGGAAAACTCTGTCTTGGACCTATTGAACCATCACCTTCTGGATCTAGACTCCCAGGAAATTCCTCAGGATCTATCACACCTTAACAGACAGCACTTGAAGGAGCACTATGAGGAATAGGGGACAGATCCTTGATTTCCTCCACTGGGGAACAAGCTTCCTTCTCAGAATCACTACCAAGGTAGTCTTGACCCTTTCCAAAGTGACATTTTTGTTGTTGAGAATGAGGCCTAGTCAGAGGTTTGGGTGAGCTAGACAGGATACCTGGAGGATTCACTTTGGATGGCACCTCATCCGGGAATCCAGAAAAGTCAAGGTCAAAAGAACTTGAAGTGCATTCAGAAGAATCTGAAGAACTTGAACTTTCACTCAGATCAGCAAGCCATGGTCTAGATTTAACCCTATTCTGATCTGGAATCCTAGAAACCGCTCGAATCACTACTAGAATCAAAGAGATCGGTCTCATCTTCTGACGAACTGTCCCACAAACAGAAAAGCCTGGGGGACAAACTGGAACACTTGGGGTTTCAAACCCTAGAAAACTCTCATCCTCTCTCCTCCTCCATGCTAGCCCAGGGAACCTGAACTAACCTGGAATAACTAGGATGATTCTTCAAGAAATCGGGAGCCTCCTTCCAGCTCCTCAACTGAGAATGATGAACTCGACTCATGGATAAGTGTGGCTGCTGATCTGGATAAGCTGGTGAAATGACATAGGTCACACCATTCTCTGCCGCTCGATCAACTTGAAACGGCCCACAGTACTTGGGCAGAAACTTGTTAGAAACTAGATTACCTCTTGGAACAACCTTTCGAATGACAAGTTGCCCCTTGGTAAAGGGACAAAAACCAGGATGCCCTGGATACCACTGTTCTTGAACTGGAGTGGGAATAGAAACTGGAATAGGATCTGGATGAGCGGATGATAACAAGAACTGGGCTGGAGACATAGTCAACTCGGAATGAATCGTACCATTGTAGGTCATAATGGCCATTGGGAGATTCAAATCCCACGAGCTAGAATCTTGAACAAGATTCCGTAGAAGCTCACCAATGGTACGGTTGACCCTCTCAACTGCACCATTGCTCTCTGGATGGTTTGGGGTCGTGCAAACGTGAGTGATCCCGTATCGAGATAACATCTGCTCGAACTCCTGACCCTTAAATTCTGGACCATTATCAGTTAACAACCGACAAGGCCGGCGCAAAAGAGTGGGCAACACTCGAAACTCGAACAGACGGGCAATGGTACTGGAAGTTTGTTGGAAAATGGAACAGCCACTACCCACTTGGAGTAGTGGTCCACCACCATTAAACATCCTAGATTTCCCCGAGGTGTCCTGGGGAACAATACTAGATCCACAGCCACCAGCTCAAATGGTGCCTGGGTCACGATCTTCAGGGTAGGTGGAGCCCTGATCTGGCTGGAAGCCTTATTGAGCTGGCACTGGGAACAAGATGTGACCACCTCTTGCACAACTTGATATAACTGAGGATGAAACACTTCCCCAGAAAACATCTAAGACCTTGTTTCGGCCTATGTGTGCCATTTCTAGATGGATAGTAATAGCCAGCTCAATCAGGAAATTAAAAGGTACTAGAACTTGGGGAAACCTTTCTGGTTCCTCGTACTTAACTAGAAGACCATTCTCAAAGTAGATATCTTTAAGATAACGACGATATCTCACTAGAGCTTTAGGACAATACCCAAAACCACCCTTATCTAGATAGGACTTAAGTTGTCTCAACACCCGATCACTTTTTTGAAGAACCTCAAGGTTAACTTCATCTAGAAATGAACATGGACGCAAATTTCCAACTACCAGCGGTTCTTGATGACTGGAGGGTTCCTCCAACTCTGCCAGAAAGTAGCGAGAATCTCACCCTCCTTCATGACCCTGTCAGTGGACAAATCCAGGTCAATCCCGGCAGACAAGAAATTGCACCCAGGAGAAAACAACAAGGAATAGCTTGATCTTCAACAAGAGCAAATGGGTGATCATTAATAGTTACGTTAGAGCCAAGTGACACAGTAAGTTGTACATAGTTATAAACTACCACCTGCTTTTCAGCCACACCTTGAATGTTAACCAGAATATCTTGTGAATAATCCCTCGAATTTCCTAAAATTTCACGCCAGGCTACTCGAGATATGAGGGAGATCTCAGCTCCAGAATCCAATAAAGCACAGTAGGTTTCGTCTTGACAAGCAAGTGGGACAACTGCTCTAAAGGCACCTGAATGTGGACAAGCAATATCCACCTCAAGGGTGGGAAAATTGACTTCACATTCTACTGGGCCCTTCTCGATCTCCAAACTCGAGCAACCTGCCCCTATTGGTTCTGAATCCAAGTCTCTCTCATACAAAGAATTTAAACAAGTCAAGAAGACGGGACAAGACTGAACATATTTATTGGATTCACTCAATAAATTGAAATGAACACCACCTAGACACTGGACATGCACCCTATCAAGAAGTTCTGAGGGTTCTGTTACACGCTGATTCTTGACTTCAGGGTGGTAAATTAGAGGGTTTTCAGCACCAAAGTGC
Organism: Bathynomus jamesi; assembly: GCA_023014485.1. Taxonomy (NCBI): domain Eukaryota; kingdom Metazoa; phylum Arthropoda; class Malacostraca; order Isopoda; family Cirolanidae; genus Bathynomus; species Bathynomus jamesi. Next base: position 1,101,181 of record JAJOZX010000312.1, on the reverse strand, counting down.
AATACAACATCCACTTGATACATCTCACAGAAAACTTTCAAGATCTCTGGTGATGCTGGCTGCCCTGGAATTGTCATAAGTCGAAGATGTTGCTTCTGCTTGCTATTCAACTTGATTCCGTACGTTGTAGGATGACTTAGCAGCTCTTCCACCAACTGCTTTCGAAGAAATACTGGACTCTCTGGAACTTCACGATCTAAGTCATGAACAAGAACATACCACAAACACTCGATCAGAATCACCTCCCCCTCCGGCTTAAATCTTACAAGTAAGCCCTTGGGGAGTTCTGCCGAAATTGCTGGGTGCCCTCTTCATGCTCAACCTGGAAGTGTCTGGATAACGCATCTGCAGCTTGATTGTCTTTGCCTGGAACATAACGAAGCTCAAAATCAAACTCAGCAAGATCTTCAACTGTTCGAGCAAGCCTGTCATTGACTAATCTCATATTATGGAGATAGAACAATGCTTGATGGTCCGTGTTCAGAATGAATGGTATTCCGTACAGGAAGGCTCTGAAGGTCTTGACTCCCCAGCGCATCGCTGCTAGTTCACGCTCTGTAACCGAATATTTCTTCTGAGGACTAGAAAATGTCATTGATGCGTGAGCAATGATTCGAACTTGACCATCCTGAACTTGAGTAAGACAAGCACCTGCACCAATGGCTGATGCATCCACCCACAAGTTCAATTTCTCTGCTGTTTCCGATAATCAGGAAAAGCCAGTTCTACCTCATTTTGCATCTCTGCCTTGAGCGTCTGGAAGGATTCTTCCAGCTCTGGTGTCCACTGGATAACTGAATTCCTTGATCTTCCTGTAAGTTCTGATAAGGGTTTAGCAACTGCTGAACACTGTGGCAAGAACTTCCTTTGGAAATTCACCAAGCCCAGAAATTCTCGAAGTTCCTTGATGTTCTTGGGCTTGGGAAGTTCTTCACCTTTCCATATACTCTGGCGATTTTGACAATCCACTGGAACTGACTATATGACCTAGAAATGGAACTGTCGACTGGAACCATCTACACTTTGGTGGTTTGATCTTGATACATGTTCTTCTAAAACCTTGAGGACTTTTTCAACTAGCTGGAGATGGGCCTCGAATGACTTTTCCATAATTAAAATGTCGTCAATATACACTAGAACCTTCTTCCTTGAAAATCCCTTCAGCACACTTGCATTTCTCTCTGGAAGGCTGAAGGCGCGTTCTTCAATCCAAAACTGAGTTTCTTGAATCTCCAGTGTCCATGAGGGGTCGAGAAAGCTGTATAATCTCGACTCTTCTCCTCGATCGGCATTTGATAATAACCCCGGACTAAATCCAGGGTGGTAAAGAACTTGACACCATGTAGACTGTAGACAGAGTCTGTCAAGTTTGCCATCGGGAATCTATCAGGCTTGGTTACCTTGTTCAGTTTACGGTAATCCACACACAAACGTATGGATCCATCTGGTTTCCTAATTGGTACCACTGGAGCACTCCAAGGAGATGTTGTAGGCTCGATAATTCCTAGCTGATGAAGTTCTTGACACTGATCATCGATGACTTGATCAATCGGTTCTGGAAATCTCCTTGGTCGCTGAAATATTGGTGTGTCATCGTATAACTCAATACGGTGTGGAGTCATCTGAGCAGTCCCCACATCAGAATCTCCCGACTAAGAACGGCTTTTCTGGAATTAAGCAAGTTATAAACTTGAGATTTCTGGTGGGAATCCAGCTCAGGTAAGTCAATTTCTGAAGTTAGACGTTCTGGTGTCCATTCCAGAAAAGATGAGACCAACTCATCATCATTTTCTGATTCCATACCTACACAATGTACTTGATGTGTCACTGTATCATTAGTGTCTTCTGGATTTGGTGTAGGATCGAGTTCAACTAGAGTGTAAATGTGTCCCATCATGTCTCCTACCTTGATTCTACCAATAGGTTTCCCTGTAGTGTAGACTAGAATGGAAGGGCAATCTAGATTTACAATCCCTGGAACACCTACCACTTTCTCTCCAAGATGCACGCTTGAAACTGTCCCATCATAGAACCATTCACCCGAATTTCTTGAACATGGACATGTACCATCATCATTTACTCCTTGAGGTTCCCACTGAATTTTTACTTCTACAGGTCCACAATCATTCACCTGCACACCTTCTACAGCCCAACACTAACCTTGTAACAAATCCTTTTGCACTCTTCTCCATTCGTACCTAGATAAATTTCCCACGTAGAACCATCAGTGTTCTTCCCTGAAACCCGTCTACGTGCTAGACTAATCTGTAATTTGTTAGCCCGCAGAAAATCTAAACCTAGAAATATGGGATATTTAAAATCCAACGTGGGAAGGATGTGAAACTTGAAAGGGGACATTACAATACCATGCAAAGAAACTGCGAGTAGGACTGAACCCATAGTTTCCCTTGAAGCATCGGACCTACACCTCGAATTCTGGAAATATCTGTAGTATCTATTGGAATCCCAAGTTGTTGTGCCAGTTCACTGGAAATTAAGCTAACTTGTGCTCCCGTGTCAATTAACCCTGAGATGTTAGTGTCTTGAAGGGTAACATCAATGGTTAACACTTCTGCAGGTTCAAGTTCGGCGAACCGGACACCTCGAAAATGACCTCCTGGAATATCTGGACCATGAACCGCCTCATCTGCAGTGTTACACCTAGGTATTTGGGCTCGAGGTGCTGGTTTAGGTGTCCATGAAGATGCTAGAGGATTCAGTTCATTTCCAGTGGTTTTTGGATATTGCTGTTCCGAACTGGGTAATTCTGGATGTCCAGGGGTGGCATCATCACCCACCTCAGACGCTAAATCCATGGTCTGGTTGGTATTCATCTGGAGAGGTCTTCTGTCATCTTTGACTGGGATCTCATGATGATAATCGGGTTCTTGAAGATCATATCTTGAAGATTGGACTTCAGCTTCCAATGAGCCCCTGATCTCATTGGAGCTGATTAGTTTCCCGACTGTTGTTGATTGTGGTGGGTGGTTTCATTATTTTGTTTTCCTTGAGACAAATTTTCTTGACCTTCTCTTCTAAAAGGGCAGAACATTCCTGGATGCGGTCCTTGACACAAAGGACAGTGGTAGGAAGGTGATGTCCCGGAGCTTGATTGCCGTGGCTGCTGATTACGAGGGCAATCTTGAACCATATGATCCAGACTACCGCACATAAAACATGCTCCTTTCCATCTTCTGCAGTCCTGTTGAAGGTGTCCCTTCCTTGCACACCACTGACATACCTTGACCTCTGTATCTTCTTGGGATCTTGACTGACTGGAGTTTCTTTCACGCTCCTGAGAACGTTGTTGTTCTCCCTGCTGATTCCGATCTTGAGATTTTCGTTGATCCCTTCCTTGACGTTGACCTGGGACTTCTGATTCCCATTTGTATTCCCAGAATGGAAGAAGCGAGTTCCATTCCATTGTCCTTTTTCATAACCTTGGTTGTTTTCGATATTGTTGGTTAGGTGTCTCGTGTCTGGATGACTCTCTTGAAGGCTTGGGAGATGGAGGGATCTGCAACGGGAAAACCTCAATGGTTTCTTGCCTTGGAAGGATGGTCCATCACTTGAATGCATGGCCACCAAATCCTGAATGTTGGACCAAGTCACCTTCTTGTTATGCAAGGTCTTGTTCTCATTGATGATCCGGGTCAGCTGTTGTGACAGCCCAGCTGGAACTGTCTCCAAGAGCTTCCTCCTCAACTCCTTGCTGGTCTCGAGTGCTTTATTTGGGAAGGCCTGGTGAGCCAGAGTCTCGAGTCTTGCAGCATATACATCTGGTGTCTCTCCAGGCTTCATTGTCGCATTCTTGAATTCTGACACCTTGCCAGTTGTGAAGGTTTTCTTCATTCTCTTGTAGGATGCCAACAATCTAGCCTTCATCTCATCATATGCCATGCTGCAACCCCCATAAGCATTATACAAATCCCTGAACTTTCCCCTTAGGTGTTTTCCAAGTGTTCCAGTCTCTCTCTCCGTTCACAGGTAAACTTGGCTGAGCAATGACGTTCAAAGGCTTCTAGATATTCAGGAAAAGATCTTCCACTTGACACATCAAATTCATCAAGATCTGGAGCACTGGTAGGATAAACTCCTGGCGCCATCCTTGAACCGTTGTTACTCTTGAAAGTGGAGGAACGCATAGTACGTTTAAACCCTCCTCTCAGCATCTGGAAGACTGGAGGTCTTATCTGAAGAACTGGAACTGGAGCTGGTTGATCTATTGCGTTGTGTCTTGATGGGTTTAGGAGATGCCAGCTTTGTCTTTTCTTTCTTGAAAGTTTGTGTTCCTCTGCTGGTACCTTCTTCCCTGTTCGAGACATTTTCTACATCATCCAGATTCTCAAGTTCAGGCATTGAGTCATAAGAATCTCTCTCTAGATTCAGCCTATCCTTCTGCTGCTGTCTCCTCATCAGTTGGTCCACCTGTTGCTGCCAATATGAATTCTGAAGTTTCAATTCAGTGTTTTCCCTTGATAATTGGTCATACTTAGTCCTTAATCCTATGTCTACGTCCTCGAGTTGTTTCCACTTATGTTCCCATGCTTGCTTTGACTCTTCCATGGTCTTCTGCTGCTGGGTCATGAGAACCATAAGCTGACTGATCTGGTCTTGCAATTCTTGATACTCGGCCATCTCGGGTATCTCGGGTATCTCGCTGGGTGCCTCAGTAAACTAGTCGGCGTAATAGTCCCGGGTCTGGGCACCAAATATGTTGCGGGTAAGCGGATGAACTTAACTAGACTACCATAACTTGGCTACTTCTTGATGACGGGAAACGAGAAGGTCCCGGGCGGTGAAGTTTTTCTCACCTCCACTGACTGTCACTGAGGGGCAAACGAGACTCCCACACGGCTGAACCAAGAAATGGACTCGACCCGCTAGCTATTCCAAAGATTAACCCTGTGTCTGAGTCGGGTCCACTTGAAAACCTGGAAAGCCCTGGCTTCAGGAAAGGTGTGTGCAATGTGCACCCAGCAATACTTGAGGACTTCAACTGAATATGGGCCTACGCAACCAACAAGCACGATTTTGCAAACTGGCTGTGGAGTAAACCAAATGTGACTGGACGAGAAAAGCAGATATTACCCTCTGAATTGTAAGTCCTTGAAAATGACAATAGTCCAGGCAATTTGTAGTTAGACCTGGGCAAAATTGCTTCAGAAGCTTTCTAAACTGTTTCCCTCAGGAACCATTGCCGAATAACATATCCAAAATCCGACAAAATTGGACCCCGGGAACACCCCAAAAATGAAATTCAAATGGCGGACTGGATGTTTCCTACGAAAAAAAAAAATATATAATTTACGCTTTTATTTAGAGATACATTTGATGCTTTTTCTTTCAGTTGTAATGTTTTAAATAATTCAACAATATACAACACAACCAGTTATTACGCAAATATAATGTTATATAGCTTTTTACAGATTTTTATAATCAATAATACAACAATTATTTTTTTCCCAGTTTCAAGTTATGTTCATTACAGAAGAAGTGATACCTGGTCACAAACATACAGAAATTAATCCTCTTCATCACTATCATCGGATAGATTACCGGTACTTGGGTTGTTATCGCAACCACTGATTTGGCACTCGCCACAAGCGGCTGAACAGGGCATTCCATTACGCTTGCATCCACATCTTGAAGTAGCACATTTCGTCTTGCAGGAGCAGCGATCATGTTGAGTAGATAATTTGGAGCTGGTGGCTTGTCGCAGGCTGTAGGGTAGTAGGAATTATTCTTTACATACCAACCCCACTGTTCTGCATCGATCTTCTCTTCTGTAGACTTCCAGATTAGTATTTGAAAGTATGTGCGAAAGCTGTGGTATTTTGTGACGCATCGGTAGGTAGCAAACGTTCGGGTGTAACAAAAGATTTAGCTGTAGCTACCTTTCAACTAACATTCGATGACGTAGTGCGTTAGTGGATTCAAGTGTTTTGCAGCCATACAACAGAAGCATTGCCTTTCTTCCAGCGGCTTCAATGTCAGAGTGTTGGCAACAATCAGAACAGAATGTATTTGCAACTGAACGGAGTTCAGCCACCTTCATCAGTGTGTCGAATGCTTTGGCTTTACCGATCGAAAAAATTCTGGATGTGCTATCACAGCCCGTGAAAGCATGCACAAACAGGAGATACTTGCATATGTCATTGCCTAACAATGATTGAATGCTGAGAATATCATACACAGGATTAGGAGATGGTCCCCGTCTTATATCGCTGCGATAGTACAACTTGAAACCACTGTCCTTGGCATGGTACAGAAGGAGAATCAGCAAGTCGGTGTCTTCCCCTATTACTGTTGTAGTTGCATTTTCTGATGAGGAAACTGCTGCACGAACGATGTCCACATCAGCATCCCCATCTGCGTTGTGAACAGTACACACCCGTGCTTCTTCAACATCTCACCTACGAGGGAAATAAATGCTTGCTTGTTGTTTTCATTAGCCAAGAAGTGTTCCTTCTGGCCAACAAACTTCATGCTTGGACTGAGATTCACATTTCTGCTTGTCTTGGTGCTGCGTCTTCTGTGGGTCATGTCCTTGATCGTAGGAGAGTTGCTGTAGCCATCAAAAACAATGATTGCTTTTCCATATGTTTTCAGAGTGAAATCGGCATATGAGTTGGCGATGCTGTCATATGTTTCATCTTGACGCCAGGAACACGATGTAGTAGAGATCCACCATCCAATGCGTACTGGTCTGTGCACTGAATTTCTTGAACTTCTTCCATGCGTAAAGTGTCAGTGTATTTGATTATTGCATGAGCTAGCTGAGACTTATCGGGTTTCCTCAAGATACTTCGTGATTCGAACAATGCAGGAGGATATGCACACAGTTCGTAACACATGACATCTTCAAGATTCATGTCTCCGCCAGTGGCAACAGTCATCATTCTCTGAAACAGTAGTGCAGGATCTACTTCTATATCTGAAGCATCAGTGATCACAACGGCAGAAGCAGATCCTAGTGTTTTCACTTTGTCAGATCTTTTGGCAGAATATGTAAAGGCTTGTTTCCCAATCATTTTTACGACAATGTTCGTACCGATTGAATGCAATTGATGAACGTTAACTCCAGGATCAGCAGTTAGCCCTGTTACAATGTTGCAGAGACCCGAGGTAGAATGGAATGGGGATAAGGATTCCAGACGTTCAAGTACTTTCTTCATGTCATTACTGTCCCTGATTTGTCTACTTCCCCTCATTTCCTTGTGCTGTTCACTACTTTCCAACAAAACTCTGGTGTATTCCTGCATTGCTAAGTTATAAGTGGAACACAGAGGCATAGAAAAGAGCCACGTTGTCCTTTGGATGTCTGTAAATCCACTTCCGCGTGTCAGTCCGCCTCTGCTTTTCAGGGAACGCATTAGTACTTGTTCTATCACCAGGTCTGTGCCGAATCCGGCCCATAATCTGTCGCTTCTTCTTACCACAACTTACCTTCCTGGAACATTTTGTTAACGGCTGGATTTTCAGAAGGCAAACTTAACATTTTCTGCAGGTACAGGTATATCGATTTCAGGTAATTGTGATGTCCGGCTGCTGCAATTATGGGGATGGTCTCCAGCATAGCTTGCAAGTGCAAATCCCACGAGCCGGTTCTGTCTGCTGTTATCAAGGAACGTGCAATGTTGATCATTCGCTGATATTCCAACCAGAGTTGACTTGTTTTGCGAAGTAGATTGTAGGTCAGTTTTCTTCGCATCCAAAGCGGTAGCAATCTGAGACAATGCATTCGAAGATTCCACATCCTCAACTGATTGTTTGGCGGTCATAACATCGTCGAGCAGGTCACAAGCTTCCTTATGGAGGTCATGAGGAGTTCCATCTTCATTACGAGGGAAAACGTCTGCGACTAGTAAGGTACTAAGAGCTGCATCTACTATCATATGACCCGTATCGCTCTTGAAACAGCTTTTCCAGACATCATGTGTTGCACGGCATTTGGTCCGTATATTTCTTGAAGTACTTCAGACAATCCTGAACCATTCATAAGAGTACCGACTGCTCCCAAAAGATTCATCAGAGTGTGAAATGATCCCAGCATTAAAACAATGTCCTGCAGGTCTCTCTGTTCATTGATGATTTGGAAGCTTTCCAGAACAAGGCTGATCAAAGGTAATAATGCATGGGACTTTTTGATCGCGTGCTATCTTGCTCAAATATAGTAATGTCGAAAAATGCAGGTCATGTCAGTTGGCGAATATCTATGATGGGAAGGAACGTGATCGACGCCACACCTGGATGTGAGACACTTGATCCACCGTGAATTGCCTGCATTGTTCCGGACCAACTTGGACCTGATCTTTCTGCTGAAGATATCTGCCAGAGAAGACTAAGTCGACTTATGGTGGCAGTGGGTACTGGAAGTTCGCGGAATGAGATGTCCCTCAACATGCTTCTCGCGTGTCTATATTCCCTAATGTCAACGGTTGCAATCTTCTTAATGTCATTGTCACCAACATTACGCCTGTGAATAGAAGGGTGGATCTTGATCTTCAGAGTTATTGCGGCAATCATACCCATTCCATGAAAGGTATTCTTCCCATCCAAAGTGCAGACATCATGATCGACGTTATCTGCTGCTAGAAGGACTGCAGTGTTTTCATCAACAGTAAAAGAGCCAGACCCACTTGCCAGCGCCGCGTTTCTTTCGAATCTTGTTACTTCTGCATACGACGAACAGTAACCCAGCTGATGGAGAACGTCAATAAGGTACCTTGACCTAAAGTTGTGGTGTAGCTGAACCGACAAACCAATCTGTAGTGGACATAGTAATCCTCTAGGACGGGTTGCTTGCATAATGCTCTGCCCAATTGCACCTATTTTTCTTGAAGCATCCTGTCCCGCAAATGCTTTTGATAATAGCAATTTCAGACTGTTGGGAATGTAGTCAAGAGCACTTTCTGCAGTGATGTCATTTGGAGATGGATACACATCTTTTCTAGGCGAGTCGACAGACTTGATATCACTTCTGATTATTTTTGCAGCAGTTTCTACTAGGTAAATCTTCTGTAGCTCTATATCTATATCACATTCTTTCGACTTTTTGTGATAATCTATAAGAATTTCATTAGCTGTCTCTCGTAGTGTTACTACATCTGCCTTCCCACTTTCACCTGATATTATGATCTTGTGTCCGTAACGTTCTAAAAGCTTTCTCTTCATGTGCCTGCGTTCGTAGACAGAGCTCTGACTTCCTTGAAGATATTCCTCCATTTTGGAAATTAGGTCTCCAATCAGCAGTTGTCATCATCATTCTCTTCCAGGTAAGCACAGGTCTGAAGGAATGCTTGGTGTTGCTCTTCATTAGTTGGTCTCCCTTTCTTCGAATCATGATCGTCGGAGGAGTATGCGCGAGGAATGTTTTTTCCACTTCGAAAATTTACGCTGCAGGTGTGATGGTAGACACACTCTGTAGCAGGAAGATCACGAAGATAATACTCCAGACGGCCTTTTACATTAAACGACCATTCATCGCAGCGGCTTTCACAGCACCTTTTTATGGTTTCGGAGAACTCTGTAGTTCTTATTTTGACATGCTCTGATTTTGGTTTGTGTTTGGAAAAAAAGTCCACAAAGGTATCACAAAACAAACAGTGAGTAGCACTGGAAAATGCGTATTCATGAAAACGAGCACTTTTCCTTGGTATTGCCTCGGCTGCGGTCTGTCGCTTCTTTATTTCAATGGTCTTTTTATCCTTAAACCTTTTCCTACATACAACGTGAACACTTATTCCAGCTGTTGCAACAACATCGCTTCCACGGCTGCGGCTGGATGCATTTATACCAACTGCTCCTTTTTGCGAGATGTGAACCACTTCCTGTCCGCTGTCCAATTTCTCCTTACAAATCACGCACAATTCTTCAGGGGTCTGCATTCTTGAAGGCGGACGCACACCGAGTCAGCCGTACACCGAGTCAGTCTGAACAGAAACACAAATTAATAACTGTGTTGCAGTATTTAAAATGAGTACATAATAACAGTTTTAAAGAAAATGACAAGCCAAATACGCAGATTTGATAGTGGTAGTAGGAATTAAAGTTGTATATAATATAAGTTTATAAAGATGTAGCAATGTCCATTCTCACATACACTCCATACAGTATATTTTATTTACATTACGTGACGTCATAGTTTAATACTACCGCCTATACAATTTTTAGTGTCATATAGGTTAATTTAGAAACGAAAATGTGTTTTAAAACATTTTACTGATCAAGAAAAACGTCATAACTCTCTCTACAAAGCGAAATTAAAATTTATTGTATTTCGTAGGAAACTGCCAGTCCGCCATTTTGAATTTCATTTTTGGGGTGTTCCCGGGGTCCAATTTTGTCGGATTTTGGATATGTTATTCTGCAATGGTTCCTGAGCTGGAAACAGTTTAGAAAGCTTCTGAAGCAATTTTGCCCAGGTTGAAGCTATTTTTGCTCTAGATTGCCTGGACTACAACCCCAGTCTATAAGGACAAAGGCTGAAAAAAAACTAGTTGGTAGAATTCTAAGGGTTTATTAGCAATCAACTCGAATTATTTACAAGAACTAGAATGGGTTATGAGCTTGCGTCTAAACATGCTTAAGGTCAAGAAATGGAAATCCAACTTGAATTATTTACAATTACAATGACAAAAAAATATTGGACAACAAAAACGGAACTTCTATTAACAGAAAAAACTTTAAGCTATACCAGAATGGTACAATTAGAAAACCGAGTGACCTCCCTGGACCTAACATCCTTAAGCTAGAATTGAGGTCATCCAATCATACCTATCTATTATAGTGAAGCCATGGAGAAACTAACCTGAAGCTAGAAATACCTTAACCTGCACACCGTTATGCACAGGCAATGTCCATTATCACAAGGCACTCTGTTTTTTTTTTTTTTGAACTTTTCGTATTCCTCTATTTGGTTGGCAGGCTAGAACTTCCACAAGCGGAAGCCAACTATGAATTGAATATTTAGGCAAAGTTTTCTGACCAGAATGGAACTAAACCAGACTACTGAGCTAGTCAGCATTAATCAAGACTAACTCCGCCATATGGGGTTGCACCCTGAAAAGAGAAAAGATGTTATTCAAGAGAACCCCACTACAGCGTGTACCAGGGCCGGATTTACTTGCTTGTGGGCCCTAGGCCAAACCTTATCAGTGCCCCCCCCCCCCCCCCCCCCCCCAAATATATATATATATATATCGTAATATTGTAATGTAAAAAAAAAAATTACAACATAATGTAACACATCAATAATTTTATTCAAATTAGTTTTATATCATGTACAACTTATTCTTACACAAAGGAATAATGGAAAAAAATAGTCAAATTGAAGCATAATAAATTTTGCAATAAGAATTACAACATAATGTAATACATTACACATTAATAATTTTTAATCAAATTAGTTCCATATCAAGTATATCAAAGTAAATCAAGTTCCATATCATGTACATCTTACACATAGGAATAATGGAAAAATACAATGAAACTGAAGCATAATAAATTTTGCAAGCACAACTATGTGAAGTTCAAAATGACTTTTTCCTGCTTTTTTCTATGGCAAATTTGTCAATGATACTGTTTGTGTCAAGGGATTGTAGGAGGTCCCCAGTGGGCCCCAGTTACTGGTGGGCCCTAGGCCAATGGCATATGTTGCCTATTGGAAAATCTGGCCCTGGCGTGTACAACACCTTCAATCAGGAGACGCTGCCATGCAACTGGAATTTTGTCATTGGGTAAATGCTAATCGCCGATTGCTTCAATTAATACTGTTCACCGATGAAGATACTTTCACCCGTGATGGTATCAACAACACTCGTAACTCTCATCGGTGGTCAGATGAAAATCCAAATGCCACTATGGAAACAAATTTTCAACATCGCTTCTCTGCCAATGTGTGATGCAGTATCATCGATGATCAGCTGAGTGGCCCTGTTACTTTAGAGAATCATCTTACAGGACAAAGTTACCTAGAATTTCTGCAAAATGAATTGCCAGGACTATTGGAGGATGTTCCTTTGGCTACACGCGCTGGTATGTACTTTCAGCATGACAGAGCTCCTCCACATTCTACCCGTGGTGATGCAATACCTAAATCAAACTTTCCCTGGTCGATGGATCTGCTGCCGCGGTGGTCCCATTCAATGGCCACTAAGGTCTCCAGATGTCTCTCTAGATTATTGTTTGTGGGGGTGGATGAAAAGTCAAGTTTACAAAAGAAAGGTAGATACACGAGATGAATTGCTCACACACACTTTTGATGCTGCTGCCTGCATAAAGGAACGTCAAGATCAACTCAGACGAACAACACGCGATCTTCGCACACAAGTTGCAAAGTGCATTGAGGTTGATGGTGGGATTTTCAAAAATGTATTGTAAACTGTAACAAATTTGTCATTTCTGTATCTGATACCATTCAAAATGCAATGTTTAAACATTAAATGTTAGAAACAGTAATTGGTTTCTCTTTCTTGATTACCATTAATTACAATGCTTTTGTATTTGTAGATTCAAACAGCTCTATCTCCGTAACCATTCAGAATTAGACACATGTTCATATGAACTTTTTTCTCACAATGACCGATACTATCACCTCCTGAAGTATTGACCTTTCCTCCTGAAACACCGTGTGTGTGTGTGTGTATATATATATGTATATGTATATATATATATATATATATATATGTATGTATATGTAATATATGTATGTATGTATATAAATAAATATATATATATAAGGAACAAGACTAGTGTGTGTGCAAACATTTAATAACCAAAGCTATCAACATATTTTAATGTCATGTTCAGTGCTAAAATGAGAGACATGTACAATTAAAAACCAAATAGGAATTTAAAACCATTTTAAATATTATAATGTTACAGTATAATGTTTCAGACCAATAAAGACCCTAGGATCCACTCATGGCTGGTCTACCTAACTGTGTTCATAATTGTGTATTGTGCATGTCCTCCGTGGTGGTGGAGGGGACCTACAATTTCACATGGGTTCCGAACCACATAGAACATATGAAATTTTTATAGTGGGCACGCTAGGGGTCACCGGCCCATTGAGGTGGCTCCACTATGTAAAAACTGCCTGTACATTCGCAGCAACCAATTTTTACAAAACTAAATAATTATCAATTTAAAACTAATTAATTATCAATTTAAAACTAAAGATAGAATCTCTGGATCCAGAGGATAAAGTCATAATAGACTACTATCCACAAATATGTTACACTCTATATCTATTTATAACCGACATGCAAATATATCAGATCCAAAGAATCCAGTCAATTTCATTATGGTATCCATCAATACTAGTACCTTGCCAATGAAAAATAAGTCACGGTCCATATCGATTGCGGACCAAGTCAAAATTTACAACCATATGCATTACAATATATATACTTAGGAGGAAAAGTGTAGGTGTGGCTGTAAAGACTGTACAGTAATGTAGAAATGTCTCTCTTTCCCTGACACTATATGCAAAATTACTGTTACGCGAACCTATATGTAAAATTTTGCACTTATCGACGTTAAATCTCATTTGCCATGTGACTGACCAATCAACAATTTTATTCAGATCATTCTGGATTTTACCTCTATCTTCGTCATTAATCACCCTATCACCCAGCTTCATGTCATCCACAAACTTTGAAACTGTACTGACTAGGCCAACATCTAAATCATTAATATATATAAGAAAAAGCAAGGGGCCCAATACAGAATCCTGAGGACTGCCACTCGCTACATTAGCCCAACACAACTCCGCTCCATCAATGACCACCCTGTTTCCTACCTCGCAACCACTCTTCTATCCAATTTATTACTAGACCCCTGATTCCATGAGCCTTAGTTTTCTCAGAGTCTTTTGTGTGGTATAGTGTCAAACGCTTTTTGAAATTCTAAATACACTACATCAACTGCCCGATGACTATTGTAAACGTCAACTGCACTTTGAGAAAATTCTGAAAGATTAGTTAAGCAAGATTTGTTTTGCCTAAAACCATGCTGTGTATTTCTAACTAAGTTATGCAATTCTAGGTGTTTGACTATACGATCCCTAATTATTGATTCCAGTAGCTTACCTGCAACAGACGTTAAATGATTGGCCTATAATTTCCCACCCACCTTTATCGCCTTTCTTAAAGATAGGTGTTACGTTTGCTAACTTGAAATTATCTGGTACGCACCCCTCAGAAATAGACGCATTAAAAATCTTTGTTAGCAGCACAACAATGCTATCTTTTAATTCTTTTAGTTGTATGGGATATATGGAATCTGGCCCTGGTGATTTATGCATTTTCATTTTATCAATATAGCGCATTACCTCCCCTTCACTAACCACAATATTATCCAAAATATTACCATTATCAAAGGGTATTATGTCTATGACTGTAGGGATATTCGTTACATCTATAGTAAAAACTGATGTGAAGAATTCATTTAGCAAGGTAGCCATTTCCTTGTTTTCAGAAACTAGATCTCTGTTAACATTTTTCAATGGCCCCAAGACACTTTTTACTGGGTTTCTATTGTTGACGTATTGAAAGAATCACTTGGGGTTTTCTTTACCATCACGAGCTATGGAGATTTCAAGCACTTGGACTTTTTTATCACGCTTTTCACTTCATGCCTTAGAGATATGTAGTTGTTTTGTAACCACAAATAATTAACAACACAAATACCACAAATTAAAGATTGTCATGAAATTATAAAGTAATACAATTAGAATATAAAAGAAACCTATAAAAGGGGTTTATCTTTATGATGAGAGTAAATTTAAGTAAAAACATAAAATAATTTAGGGGAACATTATAAATAAGTTTAAGATGTAAAACATTAAAACCTTTAAAACCTTAAAAGAAACGAATCAGGTACGAGTTACTTGATCACAGACACAGCAGAGAATGAGAGATGAGGAAGATGTGTACAATTTGTTGAAGACGTATATTAATTTGGTTGGTTGGTAAAGAAAGTTTTTATTGAAGGATATTGAGGTTATGGAATGGGATAAGATGATTTATATTGGTTTATGTTTGAAAATGAGTTGTTTCTAAGAGGAGTAGATTGTATTTATTAGCTTTTGCAATTATTGAAAAGTTATTAGATCTAATTGGGTGGTCTAACTGATGGGAGTGGGAATGTATATATGATTGTGAAGGATTTGCGAGTATTTTTAGTGTGACTACTAAATAATGCTCCCTAAGTTATTTTATAATGTTTAAATTTACTCTGATTGTAAAGATAAGCCCCTTTTATGGGTTTCTTTTATAATTTTATATTGTAATTGTGTTACAGTACTTAACTATAATTTTATGACTGTTTTAATTTTTAGTTTGTGGTATTTTGTGCTGTTAATATTTACAAAAGGAATATAAGGAATACAAAGGACACCAAACAGCAATAAACTGGCTGGTTCCAGACTGTCTGTTTAAGAGGGAAGGTTAAAAGATGCAAGAAAACTTAGACAATTGAAAGTTTTAAAACAAAGCAAAGCAGGGAGGTTGAAAGGAAATTTAAAGATAAAATAAAAATTTTAAAGTGAAGAGAATCTGAGTGAAAATTCTACAATACTTCTACATGCTAACAAATGCTTCTAACTTGGGGGTTTAAGGCAAGAGAAGCATCTAGTCTCTTTTTAAAGGGTTCAACTGAATTACTTTGAACTACACTGGCTGGTAATCCATTCTGCAAATTAACTATATGATTTAAAATTGTTTTAAATTCATATTTGGTGTTTAATTGTACATGTATATATCTCATCTTAGCACTGAGGATGACATTAGAATATGTTGAAAGCCTTGATTATTAAATGTTCGCATACAGTCTAGTCTTGTTCCTTACTTGACTAAGATTTCCACTGCAAAAATCACTATATATATATATATTAGGGTGGTCCACTCTTATAGGGGTGGAATTTTTTTTTGTGATTTGTTTTTATTGCTGGGTTGTAACTTATGAGGATGGATGAGAAACACCTCTGGGAAAGTTTTATTTGAATCAGTTAATTTGTAGGGGTAGCACATGACACTTGAAGTTTTGGTATAATCTGAAAATCATAGCAAAGTTAATCTTGGTGACAGTACATGACTATTAGGGTAACTAACAATTCCGAAATGAATTGACTAACAATTCCCTCTGCACCTCATTTGATCTTTGTTTTCTCGCCCAGTTGCCAGGCTGACTTCAGTGGTTGAGGAAACTGCTTCCTGTAGTTAGCAACAACTTGCAGGAAATACTGCAGTTGTTCCTCATTCCTGGTGTGGCAGCCGTTGTATTCATTAATGAGAGCAACCCCCCTCTGTGCATGATCATTCACGACAGAGAGGTTTGCCACTGATTTCTTCGCTATTTGGTAATCAGGATCACTGTCCCAATCCTGCACCTCCTTCCTCAGGTATCCCACACCTGACCCCAGAGACAACAGCAGTCTTTTTGAGTTTGCTGTTGCTAGTGACTCGATTGAAGCCCCCTCAGCAACACCTTTCCTTCTCTTCTGGCAATCAGGCTTTCCTTCAACTTCCTCCATCGCCTTCACCATTGCTGTTTTAGTCTCTTCAGACACCTCAGGATCGAAAATCGCGAGGCCCACCATCTCCTCCGAAAGATACCAAAGATGACCACTGAGTTTTTTTAATGCCACTTCCGAAATTTTGGGGTCATGGTATTCCCGAAGACTCTGCAGAAGACTGAGGTCGCTGCGAGGCGCAGCAGCAGCTATTGGCGCTGTCATCCATGCCTGCAGGTGGATGGAAACAGCGAAGACACTGACATCCTTAAGACACTTTTGCTCTCGTGGAGTGAGGGCTGGGATTTGTCCCCTGAACAGCCACATCTTCAATGAATAGATCACCTTAGATAACCATCTGGCTTGGTGCACGGGGCCAGGTCGCTTGAAGGTGTAGTTGTCAATGCTCCCTCCCAAGAAAATGATGGACAGATCGAGGAATTCCTGATAGTCATCTCGAAAGGATTTTGAGGAGTGTTTTTCCTCAGCAAAGCGGAGAATCCAATCTCTAATGGGGGCCAAGAGTCGATGCACCTCTTCATCATCCCATCCGGTGCCGTATGTTCCTGTGTTGATGAAGGTCTATTTGCTCTGAAACCTGCTGAACAATGGAACATCAGGTCCACTCGTTGGGCCATAGCAAGCAGTGAAAACTCCACCGATCATCACTTCCATGATGTGATGACCGCAGGCAAAATGGAGGTCTTTCTTCAACTTCTGCTCCAACAACGCACACGCTCCATTCAAACGACCAGCATTGGAGGCAGTGGTGTCGAAACACATCCCCACGACAGATTCTTCGAGGCCCCAATCAGTCAATAATTCAAAAACTGCGCTGGCTTGGTGTTCTCCTGATCCAGTTGGTATTTTGGGGACTCCAAGGAGCTGAGATTGACCCGAAAGGAGGAAATGAGCACAGGCAGCCGATCCACATGCGCATGGTCTCTGGTGTTGAGGAGGTCTGGAATAAGTTTTCCATCCCAGTGGATGATTGCAGGACCGGACTGAAAGGAAGCTTTTAGGCTACTGCAGATCATGATCCAATGTCGTTCTCTCTGCTGTTTGATGGAGGTCCGGGTGATGTTAAAATTCATTGGGCTGTGGCCAAGGTTCAATGCAGTCTCTGCTATTATGTAGGTTGCCATCCTGTCCGTAGTGTGTGTCCGATCTAGGGCAGCAGCTAGATTTGATGTTATCACATTCTTGACTCTTTTCACCTGTTTTGGAGGTTGCTTTCCACCTTTTGCCCATTCATCTTCGGTGGAGGATGACTCGTCAGTGACTGAGGATTTGTTGAGGACACTGATACTGCTGTACCCGACGTTGATGCACCTTCATTGACTGCCTGCAATACAATCGAAGAAAATGGACAATTAGTGTTAACGAACAACCTAGTCATTGCAATCAAATGAAAGTAGGAATTTGAAGAACAATCTCACCTTTCTCTTTCGCATCTCCTCCATCTTCCTGTGGGCAGCTTGTTTTTCTGTCTACTCCCACCATGCATCCCCGTCTTCCAGGCTCTCGCTGGGCCAGCAAGAAGGCCTTGTCTTCTGGGTTTTTGATCAGAGACAAGGCGTCAGCATGTGCCATATCAAATAGGTTCCGAAGTGTCTCCTTGAATCCCTCTTCGTTGTACACCTAAATATAAATAATAAATATATATAATATATATATGATAAATGTATTGACTATTGTACAGTATATGTCATACTCTCGAGAAACTATTTTATTTATCATTGATCATCCAACTCACCTGCTTCTGGCTCCTCCTCATTCGTCCTTTTTTTATTTTGATCCAATCTTGGTGAAGGTCCAAGATCTTTTGGATTCCTTTGTATTTTTCCCTTGTCAGGATTCGAGCTTTGTTCCAAAATATTTCAAGTTGACCCCACACTACTTGAGCACTTTCCTTCAACTCCTCCTTGAAATTAGTGTGGTGATGAAGGAAGCATGACAATACTTCTCCACGTGATAGTAATTTGCTTCCAAGAAGCTTGTCCTTCACTTTATCTCCTTCAAGGAGATAAAAGCAAGAGCTTCGAACTTGTCATCATATATCCAACCACTAAACACAACCAATGAACACTACACCAATAATCTGTCAAGGAAAAGATGTATTACTGGAACTGGAACATAATATACAAGTAAATCTACTAGGTAGTGCAAAAGTGCAAAAAGAAGTACTGTGTGCTACCCCTAAAAAGTGATTGATTTGGGAAAAAATTGGCCAGAGGTGTTTTCTCATTCATCCTCACAAGTTACTGCCTGGCAATAACAAAAAATCAAAACTTCAATTTTATGGACCACCCTAATATATATAATTTTATATATATATATACACACATTCATTTAACTGCAATGACCACGCAGTATATTAATGTATAGAAACGACGTAAGTATAGAGGAGTGTTCTGCACACGAGGAAGAGAAATAACGAACAAATGAAAAATGAGGTAACCGCCCGGGAATCGAACCCAGGATCTTCCGATTGTGTAGTGGATAGCATATCTGACCGGCAATCAGAAGATCCTGGGTTCGATTCCCGGGTGGTTACCTCATTTTTCATTTGTTCATTATTTCTCTTCCTCTTGTACAGAACACTCCTCTATACTTACGTCGTTTCTATACATATATATATATATTTTTATTTTTGCCTTTTGCCTTTTGCCTTTTGCCTTTTGCCTTTTGCTTGTGTAGAAAATATAAACTAATCATTGTTATTTGTACTTTGATTTTGAAAGTTAATTTTTACTTAATTGGGGAAGAGAGATGAAAAAATTAAAAATTCCATAATTTTATATTTACACTTATGTTTTGCAGGTGGCGATGTCAGGCGACAAATTTCCCATGTACTTGAATTTTCAGAGATCAAAGGCTAAAGATGAAGAACGGAGAAAACAGTTTCTTCAACGAACTAATGCCTTAAAGCAAAGTCTTGCATTTAATGTGGATCAGGAAAACATTCTCTCCAAAACTTTTAGCAAACGATTCGATGATGAGACCCCTCCGAGGAAGAACAGAGTGGAGTTTATGTTGAAACGCGCTTCAAATGCAGGGGAAAAATTTAAGCTTGACAATCGTGCCTTCAATAAGCGGAAAGAAGCAGGAAGTAGCCAGTTGGTTGTTGCTTCCTTTCCAGAGAAATTTCTGGAGCGAAAGATATCTCTTCATCAGCCGTCCTCATCTCTCAATAGCCAAGGTTTAAAGCAGTACAAGGAAACTGAGATAATGCGGGCCATTCCACAGCCAGAGAGTGACAAGTATGTGGACGCAAATGTTAAAAAATTTTCAAGTTTAAACTACTGGCAGTCATTACATTCTTTCATTTAAACGCTTATTTTGCCCAGTGATAAGCGGATGATGTAATACTAAGAGTTCAGCTAAAATTTATATAACCTACTTCGCATATTTGCTGTGGTTGATTGATTGTCGATAGTGATAGGTATCAACAACATTCATCAACTGTCTGTGTTATCTATGTGCTAAGTAGAACCATTTCTTGTTTTAAAGAAATAAACTAAGTTTGTGTAAAAATTTAGCTGATAAATTAACAATTTTATTTTAGGTGTTAACAAATCACAAAGCAAATTTGAAAGGGGGTAAACTAATGATTGATAGTCTTTTCAGATTATTTAAGTATTTTTAGTTTAGTAAGAAAAATAGGAGAACAAGAGTTTAATGGATGTTTACGTAAGTATGGTTTCTTTTGGGGGAGATCAGTGGTACAGGTTTGAGTATTATTATTATTAGTGGAAAGAGAGTGTGTGTGTGTGAGATAGATAGATTTGGTGAGGAAACTATAATTTAAATGAGATTTCTTCTCGTAGGAAGTAAAACTGTCCTTTTTAATCAGATTTTTATTTATTGAGGTATGATGTCACTTCAGTTTCCTGCATTGCATAATTTATGAAGAAAATAGAAAACTTAGAGGCATCTTCATGGGCTAAATTTTGTTTCTACAAACAAATGAGCAGTATTTTAAAACAGTGCCACCATAAAATATATTAATTTGTACCTTATAAATTAGAGAGAAATTTAGAAAACTGTTTTGGGGTCTTGGCAGTTTCTTAACTATTAAAAATAAAGGTTTAATGAATTTCTTTCAAAAAATTTAGCTAACCCCTGAAAATATATAGTTACACAAAAATAAGATTAATTTCTTATTGAATTATGCAGTAGTGAATATAGTATACAGAAAGTGATTTAACCCTCTATGGACAGAATTTTCTATAGGGTTAAGTTATAAATGCGTGTATATGAAAGGTTAGAAATTTGTAACAGTTGTCCATATAGGGTTAATCATTTCTTATACAAATTCTGAATAAGTATTTTATGTAGGTTGTTTTAAAAACTTATTTGTAGTTAATACAATGCCATTTATACATAATTTGTAGCTAATGAAGGGAGCAGAAACTGTAGCGAAGAGCTAGTGTATATGGTTTCAAAATCAGGGAATCATTTATCGTATCAGTTCATTAAATTACTGTGAAAATTAGTTACGGAATCTCTGATCTCCTCCTACCTTCTTAGCCAGCCATGTATGGCTGGTCAGAGACTTTGCGCAGGAACCTATCCAGCTGGTTCTTGAAATTATTTAGGTTGGTGTGCTGAAGGTTCCTCAGTTCTTTGGGCAGGACATTAAAAATTTTTGGGCCTCATATTCTGAAGGTATTTTCCATCTTCGTTTTCATTGCCCCCTTGTCCAACTGCATCTGGGATAGTACAAAATCTGCCTCTTCCCTCATTCCAGTCTGTAAACTTTTCATTTCTAAGTTTAGGGGCAAAACCCTCGAGTATTTTCCGTATGTATATTATTGTGTACTGCTCTCATCTTTCCAGAGAGTATAGTTTCAGGGATTGTAATCAAGACCAGTAGTCTTCACTTTTCGTTTCTTCTATCTTGAGGTAAAAGTTGTTTGTATGGCGTCCATGTTTGCAATGTGTCATTTTCTGTATGGCTTGTGACCACAGAGCAATACTCGATTATTGGTAGGACTAGACTCTTCCATAAGTTTAGCATGATGTTTGCTTTTCTCCTGTGGAAGCTCCCCCAGATAATTCCCACTATTTTTTTAGCTGTTAGTATTCTCCGAATTCTGCATCCAACGACATTATTACTCCAAGATCCCTGACTTGTGGGTTTGGTGTTATCTGTTTGGCTTGCAGAGTTTTGTACCCTTTATTCTGTAGCATTTTTTAGTACCATATCTTTAAACTGGATTTTTCTTCGTTGAACTTCATATTGTTGTCTTTTGCCCACTTGAATAATGTTTCAACAATATTTTGTAATTTTTCTGTGTCACCTTCATTCAATATTTCCTTGCATATCTTCGTGTCATTTGCGAAATGATACAATACAGCCATCAATATCTGCAGCATTTTCTGCAATCATTGTTATGAACAACAAGAGCTAATACTGTACCTTTTGGGACAGAGCTCGTGACTTTTGATACATTAGATTTAGCTCCATTTACTGTACTACTACTCTTTGGTGTTTTTTAAGTCAGGAAATTAAGTGTCCATCTTCGTGGCTTTCCAGTAATTCCTGTATTCTTAAGTTTGTGTGTTATAATTCCATGGTCATATCAAAGGCTTTAGCAAAGTTGGTATATATTACATCTGTTTTGTCTTCAACACAGTTTCCAATATTTTCTCCTGGTGATCTAATAGCTATGACAGGCATGATCTTTCATCCCTGAAGCCATGTTGGTTTGGATTGTATGAAATCTTGTAGGTAGTAAGTAATTTTGCCTCTAATTATACACTCAAAGCACTTTATAAGGTCGGGAGTGATAGCTACTGGATGATGATTTTTAGGTATTGCTCTGTTACCTCCTTTAAATAAGGAGGCAATATTAGCATTCTTTAATGGAAGTGGAATTTGTCCTGTATCAAGTGATTTTCTACGTAGGAGGATTGGTTCAAAAAATAAGTTGACAAAGTGTTTTGAAGAAACTGTTTTATTGCAAGGCAAGTAATTATTACGAGTATTTCAACAACTTATTACTACTATTCTACATAATCACCAAACAGATTCAAACATTTGTTATAGCATGGGACAAGCTTTCTGATGCCAGTTGAGTAAAATGTAGGGTCCCTAGTTTTTAACCAGTTTCATACGGCTGCTTCTGCATCAGGATTGTTTTGAAATTGTGTAACTCTGAGGTGTTCCTTTAGGGCTGGAAACAAATAGAAGTCACTTGGTGCAGGGTGATGACTATGGATGGGGTGGTGGGTGGATGATCCATGACTTCCCAGAGGAATGATTCCAAAAGTTGGCGTGTTTGATTTGCAGTGTGAGGGCATGCATTGTCATGCAAGAACACCACACCTCCAGTAAGGAACTTGGGGCATTTTCTTGTGATAGCCGTGTGGAGTCGCTGTAGTCGCTGTAAAGTTTCACAATAAGAAGTAGCATTTATTGCTGTCCCTTTTTACATGAATTCAACATGCAAAATGCCTTGATGGTCCCAAACAATCATTGCCATCACCTTACTAGCTGATGGTGCAATCTTGAACTTTTTGGTTTGTGGTAATCCCGGATGTTGCCACACATGCCTAACAAAATATTATACTACCAACAACATTATTGTACTATGCATAATGCACTGGTAATTAACCTTGCAAACTTGCTTTTTGAACACTCATAGTAAGTATACAGGTTTGGCAATACTCTACATTTCTTCAGAAATGTGGTACTCAATGTGTCTGGCTCTGGTGCCAAATTTTCTCGCATTTGTGATAGAGCCTTAATTACATTTCCTTCTGAGAACCCTAAGTGTATTAATAGGTTTGTGCCCAAATTTGTTCTTAGCTGATTTGTATCAATGTCCAAAATTTCATCTGGGTTTTCTACTTTTCTTCTCAGACTAAGGGATGCTAAACACAGTTCAATTGTTCCTTAAGCAGTTCACTCATTTTTTCTGGGTCATTTGTGTATTTGGTCATCCGCATCTATCAATGGACCAATACTCTCTCTACATTGCATTTTTCTTTTCACAAACGTGTAGAAGTATTTTGGGTTATTTTTTTCAATGGTTTCAGCTACCTTGTTTTCCCTCTTGTTTGTCTTACAGATGAATGTTTGTTTTAGGCCCACTTCTATTTCATACAGTTCTGCATCTGTGGAGATTTTTTAGTTTATATCCATTGTCTAAATAGTGTTCTGATTTTTCTCTTGAACTTGCTTCATTTTCTTTTTTCTCTCTTTGGAACATGTTTCAGTAATATAGATTTAGTTTAATTTTCTGTTATACATAGTATTTCTTCTGGAGTCTTCTCGTGAAGTAGCCATTCCCAACTTGGGTTCTTTAAATCACCTTTCCAATATATTTTCTTTGAATTTGTATTTAAACCTTCATATATAACTTCTGACTCTGGGATGCATTTTTGAACCTATGTTTGCTAACTTTGTCGCGGGGACAGGCCTGCAGACTACTATAAGGTAGATTGCAGTGGGTCTCAGATTTATAAAGTTTAGACCAACTAAAACAGATTGACCCTTTCCTAAGTTCTTCCTCTCCTCTGCTTATTTGCTGAAGGTAAGTTGTGCTGCCATCTTATAAATTGAATTTACTTTTTTTTCCAACGAGGCCTGAACATGTTAATTCCCCCCTTTAATCATGAGGTGAAATTGAAGTCATGCCAGTTCGAATCTAGGTACTGACAACTGTGAATTTCTCCCCATGGCCCCAGTATCGGAGATCAGACACAGGATAACAAAACAAATGGGTTTCCTAAAACCTGGTTTATTTTACCCCAATAATTGTACAGTATATACATTATCATACACCCTCCTTCCACGCTCACTCATTACAATTCTCATACACACACAATACCTTTCATCATCTCGCACAAAGTATTACATTTTAGGATTTTGATTGATTTAAGAGATCAATTATTTTATACAGTTTAGGTTAATTTTATGTACCTTGCTAATCATACAAAGTATTACATCTTAAAATTTTTATTAATTTAAGAAATCAATTATTTTAGTTTGGTTTTTTTAATTTAATGTACAAATTAATAGGAACTCAATTTGTAAATTTTATTTTCCAAAGTAACATTTGATAGATGATGACGACAAGCATAAAAGGAAATTTATAGAATAACAAGGGCAAAACTAAGTTATATTAGATTGAGTCAGGCGGGGTTAAGTTATATAAATTTTTAAATATACTTCCTAGCTAGTCTTATAACATTGGCGAATGGCTTCCCCCATACTGGTACTGTATACCATAATGGTCCCTTAAGGGCCAGGGATCCTGCTAGCCAGGACCTTAATCCAGCCTAACTAATTTTCCCCCTCCATTCGGCATTCTGCCGCTTCAAATCTTGCTTCCAACTAAAATTCTGCTACATATAACCTAAAAACAAATAATAAATACTTACATTAATCCCTCCTTACATTTAATTTTTATTTTATATTCTTCAAAAAAATGCATCAGGCAATGCCCGATTATGACCCACCTGTCTTGCCCATTTCAACATGCCTCGACAATCACCCCTGATAGCCATGATAGGGATAAAGGGGAATAAGTGTTCTGCCCCTTTTAAAGTTACTTATCTCATCATCTGTTTAATAAATTAAAAAAATTAAGGGGAGAAAAGAAAAGTGCCATGAGAAAAGCATACCAACCAACTGGATTTGATGTGACAAGGGCTTGCTAAATACAAACCAAAATAACCTCTACAACTTTACTTGTGTATCAATTAGATTATGGTCAGAGAAATTTGTGTTAGTTACCTTTTTATTTACCATCATCATTCTCAGTTATTTGTCAAAATTAAATCCAAAACATTCTCTTTTCTAGTGGCTTCACAGATTTCCTGGGTAAGTGCATAATGTTCCATAACATCTAATGAGATTATTGCCTGGGTTCTATTAGCTTTTGTAATGTTACCATGAAACCTCTCAACATATATAACTTCGTCATTTTTCTTCCATATTATGAATGGAAAATTAAAATCCCCACAAATGAAAATATTTGGTGGTGGGGTTTCAAGTAATTTTAACATGTTTTCTATTTCATTTGTAGTGAGTTTGAATTAACTTTTTATGGTGTTTGGTGGTCTGGAGACATTCATAATGGTTAGATTCATTTCTTTTACTTCTAAAATATCAGGTCATCCCATAAGTAATGTCGTTTTTTACAATAGATTAAGTTTAAACTAGTCCTACTCGGTTTAAGCATAAATTTTCCGAAGGTTATATCTAAGAGGAGATCTATCGTGTTTCGCTACATACTTTACAGACCTTGACCAGTGAAGACATGTGTTTTGCTTTGTGAACCCCTCATAAACATGGTAGTATCAGAAGAGCATATCAGGCATATAATGTTTTACAAGTTCAAAAAAGGGAATAGTGCTACTGAGGCAACGCAAAACATTCAGGACGTTTATGGCAATGATATTCTGCATGTGAGGAAATGTCAAAGATGGTTTCAAAAGTTTAAGAATGGTGACTGCTGTTTGACAGATGCAGCACGCTTTGGACACCCTGCTGAGTTTGATGATGACCTGCTATTAGCGCACTTGAAGAAGACTGTTCAACAACTGTCAAAGAATTGGCCCAGAAACTCAATTCATCCATGTCCACCATCCATCAACATTTGCAACAACTCAGGAAAGTGCCTAAGTTAGGAAAATGGGTGCCACATGAATTGTCGGTCGACAATCTGAGGGTGCGGGTAAACATTAGCACAGCTCTTCATTCCCGTGAACTCCAAGATCCATTTTTGCACCGTTTAGGGACTGGTGATGAAAAGTGGATACTGTACCAGAATGTTAAGTGTTGTTGACAGTGGGTTTGTGCCAGAGAACCAGTGACCGCAGCCAAAACCAAATCTTCACCCTTGGAAGGTGTTGCTTAGTGTTTGGTGGGATAAAGGTGGTGTAATACACTTTGAAACCTTACCACACAACCAAACAATCTACTGAACAACTGGATCGATTGAACACTGCTCTAAAAGAAAAGAGACCTTCTTTGGTTAATCAGAAAGGAATCATGGTCCACCATGACAATGCACGTCCTCATACCACTCGGATCACTTCTGCAAAAATTGAGGAGCTTGGGTGGGAAAAACTTCCACATCCTCCATATTCTCCAGACCTTGCACCTTCAGATTATCATCTCTTCAGGAGTCTGCAAAACTATCTTGATGAGAAACAATATACTTCTTTAGATAACCTGCACACCAGTCTTTGTACGTTCTTTGCCTCAAAACTGCTTGAATTTTATAAACATGGCATTGAAAAGCTTGTAGGACATTGGCAGTGTCATTGATTCCGATGGAAAATATATACTGTACTAGATTAAAAAGTTTGTAGAGTTTTTTTTTTGTCGTTCAAATTCCGATCTAAAAAACGACAATACTTATGGGATGACCTGATAATAAGTTCAACTCTGCTGTTTAATGTGTTTACCTTCATCACATTTGATTATCTGGGTGTTTTACGAACTGGTCCAAGTGGCATTCTCTAAGGGCTCTCCAACTGAATGACGCACATGTTGACTTCTTTGTCCCTGTACAAAGAAATGTCTCATCTGTGAATAGAACCTTTTACCAATCTTCTGTTGTCATATTTCTGTTTCTTTGCCCATTTGTTTTCATTTTTGTGGTAAGAAGTTGCTTCTTCAATGGTCGCCTAGCAAATCTTCCAGCTTCATTGAGTCGCCTTCACACGGTACTGGAGCTTACCGATGTTCCAGATGCTTTCAGATCTTGTTGTAAAGTGTCAATTGTTTTCTGGGATTTTTCCTGCTCTGGCGAAGCAGAAACGCTTCTCTAGAAGTGTTCCTTTTGTGACCACAGTTTCCTTTCCGATTAGGCAATAATGATCCAGTGGTAGCCTTTTGCTTTAGAATCCTTAAAACTGTACTCTGACTGATGTCACATAATTTACCAATATCTGTCTTTTTGAGGTGTGCTGGTGCAAAGTTAAAATTTTGGAGCACTTTTTGGTGTAAGATCCATTATTATTAGGGAAGACTATGGTGTATGAAGGCACAAGTTCAACCACCTACTGCTACGCATACCACTGCTTCACATACTGCTGCGCATGCACATTGTTGCTAAATGACTCATAACTAAGCATTGCTGCCATCTCGCATCACAAAACTTTCAATATAGAATGATTTTGCAATATTTAGAAAGATAAAATGTCATTTTACATAAAAAAAGCATACTGGTCCAATTAATTTTCTCAAGGGTATATATATATGATTAGGTCCCCAGGTTGTGCACTGGTTGTTAATAAATTAAATAATTAAAATTACTGGGCTAGAAGGCCACAGCACTGCAATTAAACTACAGAAAAGACCGCAGCCATGAAAATTTTGAGCTTCACATTGTGTCAAGATTTCTGAATCTAAGATTTTCATGACTAATTATTTGGTCAGTAAAACTATAGAAAAGAACAGTCATGAAAATCTTGAGCGACCCAACGTTGCTGGGGTGGATGTTATACACACACACACACACACACACGCTACGGTATACAGGTCACTCTTCCGTGAACATGCAACCCAACATCCGGACACAGTCCCAATTTATACAGATGGTTCCCGTTCGGAGACTGGTGCGGCCGCCTCAGCAGTGATACTGACCCAACCACTTTCTCGAGGGGTTAGCTTGCCCCGCGAGACCTCCGTTTTCTCAGCAGAACTTTTCGCGATTGAGGAGGCCCTAGACATAGTGCGCACTCACTCTGCCAGCTCTTTCGTCATATATTCAGATTCCCAAAGCGCACTTCTCTCCCTAAAGAGATGTAACCCCCCTCATCCGCTCGTCTGTACCATCCAGCAAATTTTCCATTTTTTAACAGCCTTCCGACACAAGACAATCGCCTTCTGCTGGGTCCCGGCACATGTAGGCATCCAGGGTAACGAGGAGGCGGACCGCACAGCAAAGTCGGCCTGCTTACTGCCGGCCTCCTCCCGGCCTCTTCCTTTCACTGACTTCTTCCCGACTCTCCGCTCCCATTTCCGTTCCATCAACGGGAATGGGACCAGGCCACACAAAACAAACTTCATAAGATCAAACCGCAAGTAGGATACTGGGCCTCCTTCCACCGGTCCCGACATAAAGAAGTAATTATAGCCCGTCTCCGCATAGGACACACACGCATTACTCAGTCACCTAATGGCTAAATCGCCAGCCCCACTCTGCCCTACCTGTCATACTCCCATCACTGTCGTACATCTGGTCGAATGTCCAAACTTGTCCGCTCTTTGTTGTAGATGTTTCCCTCACTTGGCTGCCGAAATTCCCATACCCGAGCGTCTACAATTCATGCTCGCTGAGGGCCCCCATTTTTCGGAGGAAGCGATTTCCCGTTTCCTCACTTATTCCCACCTGTTTCAACGGGTCTGAGACCAGGCCCCCCATACCCACTCCCCAGTAACTGAACACTACATCCCCCCCCTGGTATCATCCCCAACTCAGTAACACCACTCACCCACTGGCTCGCTGAGATATGTACCACACTAGGTACGAATCGGCGGTAAAATAAAGAAAGGAAAAAAATTGTGTGTGTGTTTTTTTTAGGCGAAACAAATCTTGCTTAACTAATCTTTTAGAATTTTTCCAAAGCGTGGTTGACGTTTACGATAGACCAGGCGGTTGATGTAGTGTATTTAGATTTTCAAAAAGCATTTGACACCGTGCCGCACAAAAGACTCATTGAAAAAACTAAGGCTCATGGAATCGGGGGTGTAGTAATAAATTGGCTAGAAGAGTGGTTGCGAGGTAGGAAACAGAGGGTGGTCGTTGATGGAGCGGAGTCGTGTTGGGCTAATGTAGCGAGTGGCGTTCCTCAGGGTTCTGTATTGGACCCCTTGCTTTTTCTTATATATATTAACGATTTAGATGTCGGCCTAGTCAGTACAGTTTCAAAGTTTGCGGATGACACGAAGCTGGGTGGTAGGGCGATTAATGATGAAGATAGAGGTAAAATCCAGGAAGATCTGAATAAAATCGTTGATTGGTCAGTCACATGGCAAATGAGATTTAACGTCGATAAGTGCAAAATTTTGCATATAGGTTCGCGTAATGGTAATTTTGCTATAGTATGTCAGGGAAAGATTTAACAAGCGAAGAGCAGGAAAAAGATTTAGGAGTTATAGTCACTGGTGATTTAAAAGTAGCGAAACAAAGTACAGCAGCGGTCAATAAGGCGAACAAAGTGTTAGGTTTTATAGCTCGAAATTTTGAGTACAAATCGCGTGATATTATAGTTCCTCTTTATAAATCATTAGTTAGACCCCATTTGGAGTACGTGGTCCAATTTTGGAATCCGCATATGCGCAAAGATATAGACAAAATTGAAAGAGTTCAAAGACGAGCAACTAAGATGATTCCATCGCTTAGGTCAAAGTCGTACGAGGATAGGCTTAAGGAATTGACAACACGAGACTAGGAGGCTAAGGGGTGATCTAATCCAGGTTTTCAAAATTATGAATGGGTTCAATAACGTAGATAGAGATAGCTTTTTCGAAATATCTCAATATAATAGGACTAGAAATAACGGGTGTAAGTTGACAAGTAGAAGGTTTGAGACAGCAGTTGCCAAAAACTTTTTTACGCATAGAATAGTTAATAGCTGGAATAGTTTGCCGGTAAAAGTAATTAGTAGCATGTCTATAAACATTTTTAAAAATCGATTAGACGCATATGTTGATAGATTGGGTATATAGTTTAAGGTAGTAAAATTAAGGCTTTGTGGTGATAGATCCCACAGCTCAACACGAGTGTTGTGGGATATAGGGAGGCAGCATCTTGGGTTAGGGGATACTCTCTGTCCTTACACACCCCATTTAAAGAGATTCCTCTGCCGAGCGGTGCCCCCCATAGTACTGTGAGGTATTGAAAAACTCATGATCTTCACTTGCCCCACAAACACCTTTAAATGGGAGACCCAAAATGGGTGCGCACACATTTCTACATTACTGTACAGTCTTTACAGCCACACCTACACTTTTCCTCCTAAGTATAGGTAGGTATATATTGTAATGTATATGGTTGTAAATTTTGACTTGGTCCGCAATCGATATGGACCGTGACTTATTTTTCATTGGCAAGGTACTAGTATTGATGGATACCGTACTGAAATTGACTGGATTCTTTGGATCTGATATATTTGCATGTCGGTTATAAATAGATATAGAGTGTAACATATTTGTGGATAGTAATCTATTATGACTTGATCCTCTGGATCCAGAGATTCTATCTTTAGTTTTAAATCGGTAATTAATTAGTTTTAAATTGATAATTATTTAGATTTGTAAAAATTGGTCATTGCCAATGTACATAAATTGTAGATCCCCTCCGCCACCACGCAGGACATACAATACACAATTACGAACACAGTTTAGGTAGACCAGAGACCATGAGTGGATTCTAGGGTCTTTGTTGTCTGAAACATTATAACTATATATATATATATATATATAATATACACATATATCAGTATATGCCTGGATAGGTCAACTGAATGCCCAATTAGATTATTGAATACCTGGGTAGGTTAATTGTACGCCCTCGATGATTAGTTAGGTTAGTGGTGATATTTTCATTAAAGCTTACAAAAATATCACGACAACCTAACCAATTGTCAAGGGTGTACAATTAACCTAACCAGGTATTTAATTAACCTAACTGGGCATTCAGTTTACCTAACTGGGCATAATATATATATATATTATATGTGTGTTAAACACAGACCGTGCATGGAACAAGGAACTCTTCTGGAAAATTAAATCCACTATAGTCCGAATAAGTAATGGTAAATGACAAATACCATAGTTTTTCTTTTTTCATGATGCAAGCCCGATGTGGGCAATGGGTCTCTCGCAAGTGGAGACCCATTGCCCATGTCGGGCTTGCATCATGAAAAAGAAAAACTATGGTATTTGTCATTTACCATTACTTATTCAGACTATAGTGGATTTAATTTTCCCAGAAGAGTTCCTTGTTCCATGCACGGTCTGTGTTTAACATATAAGTTTCTCAGGGGACCATTCTGAGTTTTGTGTTGTGTGTGTGTGTATATATATATATATATATATATATATATATATATATATATATATATATCTATAATATATATATACCTTGGCCAAAAGTTAGTTAGTTTCTTCTGAAATATTTTAATACGTAGTCCACCCACCATTTGCCTTTATTACAGCTTGAATGCGTCTTGGCATCGAATAGACTAATTTTTTGCAAGTTTCAATAGGCATTTTTTTCCCATTCTTCAAGAAGCTTAGCATGAAGTTCAGCTTTAAACAAAGACTTGTCTCCGGACAACCTTGCCTAATACTGCCCACGGGTGTGCTATGGGATTAAGGTCTGAGCTTTGGGGGGGCCACTCCAAAAAGTTTGATTCCTTTCGCGTCAAGCTAATTTCGAGTTGCTCGAGATGTGTGGCTAGGTGCATTATCTTGCTGGAATGTAATGTCACCTTTGCTTACTCCTGGGTAAAGCTTTCCATAGATGGGTCCAGAACTTGCTCTAACATGGCAGTATACAACGAGGAATTCATCCTCCCCTGGCACAAAAACAGTTTTCCAACTCCTCCAGAAGACACTCATCCCCAAATCATTATGCTACCACTGCCAAATTTTACTATAGGGACAATACATTCTGGCTTGTACACTTTGCCTACTCTTCGCCTTACAAACATTGCACCCGGAGAGCTGAAAATCTGAAAGAATCCAAGAGAAATTAAACTTTTTATGATTCCCTATAAAATCCAAAAGGTAGGGTATTTATCAATTTTGATGGTACGAGGATTTTCGTGCCTTGAGATCAAATTCTACAAGCCTTCTCACTGTTTGAGATGATCCACTTTTTTTTTTGGCTTGGGATAGCTCTGCAGCTAGCTCAGATGATGTTTTTTGGCGATTTTGCAAAGATGAGCCTTTCAAGAATCACTCCTCCCTAGCATTAGTAACCCTCTTTTGTCCACTCCTTGGCTTAGATGCATGGCTCTTGGTGTCCTGAAGACGTAAAGTTGTTCGAACAGTGTACCTTGAACATTTAAATTTTCTTGCGATTGAAGCTTGCGAAAATCCTTGAATGAAAAACCTTGATTTTAGCCCTTTCAGATTCAGTTAACTCTCTTCTTACCCATTGTTCGAAACTTACGAATATCTCTGAAAAAGTCATCAACATTTTGATAAAGTTTTCAAAAAATTAACACTGGAAGCAGGTTTTTATAATACTTCAATTTTTTGAGAAAATAGGTAGAACTCTCAAAAATTAAAATACCTCGGCAGAAGTGCTCGATCAAGGTGCAAATTAGTCATATTATAATCACAAAACTCTAAACTAATTATTTCATTGGTCGAATATTATCTATAATCACCACAAGCGAGGTTTCAGGGGGATGGCTAATAATTAAAATATATATATATATATATATATATATATGCTGCAAGAAGGCAAGATGCCCATAAAGGCAAGATGCCCATAAATATATACAACATAGCGGAAACCAAAACAATTAGCACATACTTAACAAGAGTTAATGAGAGGCAAAAGGAATTTTACATCTTGTTAAAATTCCTTTTGCCTCTCATTAACTCTTGTTAAGTATGTGCTAATTGTTTTGGTTTCCGCTATGTTGTATATATTTATGGGCATCTTGCCTTCTCTCTCCATTCCCTGACGAGGTGTAGCTCTGAATACACGAAAGGCCTTGGAATCTTTTTCTTTTTCCTTGTGGGTTTGCAGCATTCATTCATTTCACATGTTTAATTGTGAAATTCAACACACACACACACACACACACACACACACACACACACGGCCGAAATTCCCATACCCGAGCGTCTACAATTCATGGTCGCTTTCGGAGGAAGCGATTTCCCGTTTCCTCACTTATTCTCACCTGTTTCAACGGGTCTGAGACCAGGCCCCCCATACCCACTCCCCAGTAACTGAACACTACATCCACCCCCTGGTATTTCATCCCCAACTCAGTAACACCACTCACCCACTGCCTCGCTGAGATATGTACCACACTAGGTACGAATCGGCGGTAAAATAAAGAAAGGAAAAAAAAATATATATATATATATATATAGGGTGAACCAAATGTAGGTGGACAGTAAATGATAACGTTTATTTTGAGAATACATATTTAATTTTTTGTATACTATAATACAAAATAAAATTTAAATAAATTTAGTTATAATATTTAATATAATATAACACAAACACCATAGTTATAATGAACACCATAGTTATAATATAATATAACACAAACCGTATTCAACCTACTGTCCACCTACTTTTGGTTCACCGTGTATATATATAATATATCGCGTGAATGCGCATGAATTTACATAATGCAAAATTACCCCACCAGGATTCGAACCCACTACCCATTTATCTACCAACCACTTTCTTTATTTTGTGGAAGGATGAACAGCTGGGTTTTGCTGCGCACCGGCTGCCGTCATCGGGCTTCGAACCCGGGGCCGATGGATTCGTAGTCAGCTACGGTAACCACTACACCACCGAGGCGTGTGTGTGTATATATATATATATTAGGGTGGTCCAAAAAGTTAAAGCATCGACTAAGTTCTCTCCACAAGGTTGGTTTTATGCCTCTTGGTGTGGACAGTATTTGTGCAAAGTTTCACGTTATTCGGTTAATATTTAGGGGTCGCCCCACTTGCCCCCTTTTTGAAAATTTGGGAAAATATATAGACAACTGAATAACTAAATTTTTTTTTGGTTCTCAAAGAATATGAAAGAAAACAGTAAGACAATAGGACATGATAATGGGTGTATCTTCATTATTTCTTCTGCATCAGAGTCGCCTTGGATGGTATTGGTATCTGTTTTCGGTGGGCGGCTACGAGTTGTAGGAGGTACTGCTTCTGGTCCTCGTTTCGTGTCAGTGTCATTGTAGCGTTGTGCGAGAGCAATACCTCGCTCGGCAGCATCATTGACGACTTTCATCTTTAAGGCGCGATCTCTAAGTTCCCTGTAGTTCTTGTCATTTGGCCATTCCCGTGGATCTTTTTGAAGTAACTGGCGCGCTTCCTCCTTACCTCCAACTTTCAAGGCATCAAAGAGGGTCAATGTCCTTTTCGTGACGAAGGATGCCACATCATTTTCAACACCAGCTTCCGCCATGTCGATTCGTCGGGGGCAGCCATTCTTTTGGGGATGTTGGAGGTGTTGAACCATTCTCCTTTTGGTATCAGGATCGATCCTATTATCGAAGAAGGCCAGTCCAATCAGATGCTCCGACAAGTACCACAGGTGGCGTCTTAGAGCTGTCTTCGCCGCTTGTGCAGCTCCTCCGTGTGGATATTTTTCCAGAAGATGCAGCATTTTGAGATCATTGAGAGGAGCTTGTGTCCCCATTGGCGCTTCATGCCAGTACTTGACGTAAATCAGACTGACAAATAAAGCCAGCTGAGTCACGTTTCGTTCTTCGCGTGCTGTGAGCTTGAATTGATAGTGAAAGAGGTAGATTTTGAGCGCATAAATCGCCTTCGCCATCCATCTCGCGTGGTGCATGGGACCCGGAGCTCGGATAAAGAGTTGACCACCAGTCTTTCCCCCCAGGAAGAGCAAAGATAGTTCAAGGAACTCCTTGTAGTCGTCACGAGGTTGGCTTGCCTGAAGAGCGTTAGGTAAGTAAGTGAGCATCTCTTTTCTCATCTCTTGGAGTTGAGGGTTCTCGAACAAGCTGTCCGATGCTGAGACAAATGCTTCGTGGGAGAGAGATGGCCATTCCTTTTGAAATCGCTTAAAAAGGCCTGTTTCAGGACTTCCTGTTGAGCCAAATATTGAGGCAAAGACATCAGCAAGTACGACTTCAAGTATATGATGTCGACAACCGATCCAAACTAGCTCGTGACCCAATGTTTCTTCAATCCTGACACAGGCTCCGCGATGTAAACCCGTGTTTGACGCAGTGGTATCGAAGACGAGACCTCTCACATGCTGTTCCACGTTCCATAATTTCATAGTTTGAAGGCATGCCTGGGCCTGTGCTTCTCCAGTTCCTTGTTTCATCTTTGGGACACCAAGCAGCTTCTTCTGTCCATTGAATGTTATAAGGATTGCTATCCGATGCACATTCGTCTTCTTCCCTTCAATGCCGGGGAGAAGCTTTCCGTCCCAATGGAGAAGGACAGGGTCTTCTAGAGAGAATGATTCTAGGTCTTCTCGAGCTGCCTGTTCTCGCCCACTTTCTCTGTAGCGATGAATAGAGCTCCGAGAGCACGTCATCCCAGACAGATCATGCCCCGCGGCCTGTAATACAGCTCCAGTTACGAAAACAGCATTCCGGTCAGAAAGATTGGTGCGATCCATTGCTCCAATGACTTCTGGAGATTGGAAAATGTTCGTAACCTTGTTCTTGGGACGCTTTGGTGCCGGAGCTTCAGACGAAGAAGGAATCGGAACCGATGGTCTATAGTCGTCGTCGTCTTGCGAAAAAAGGGAAGAAGAAGAAGAGGAAAGATCAATTGATGACACTCCTGCTTCTTCCAAATCTTTCTGTGTTGCTTCATGCCTTGGCTTCCTTCTCCATTCTGGATCGCTTTCTGTCCTCTTGTGTAGTCGTTTCCTTATCAATGCCAGCCGTGCTGCAAGAATTGACGTCCTTGCGCTGCATGGACAGGAAATTTCGGTCCTCAACGTTGACGATTGTGCTCATGGCATCACTGGTTGCGATGTCAAACAGTTCCTGGATGTCCGCTTTGAAGATGTCTTCATTCATTCTATCGCTGGCACGTTGCCTGGTCCTGTGCTTCTTGAGTGTTTTGTAGCGGTCTAAAAGCTTTGAAAGCTTACGGACACAGGAGTCGATCCGTTGAGTTGGGATCCGCGCTCGGGTCCAGACTTCAATCACCCTCTGGCATGCCTGGTTCAGACTGTCGGAGGTGGTTTGCTTTTGATTGATGTGGTGGTATTGCCCCAAGAGGAGGGCGTCAAGGCATGTAGGGAGCCTTGACGTGGATAAAGTTCCAGTTGCCATCCCTAGAAGCCAAACTTTTGGAATTGATCGAGTTTGAGCCATCGGACCTACGGAAGAAAAAGTACATTATATAATATATATATTCAGAGTGGGGCGACCTCTAAATATTCACCAATCACGCTGCAATTTTGCACAGACCATGTGGACACTAAATGGACAAACACCACACTTGTGGAGACTATCTAAGACAATTTTGAAATTTCCCCCTATGGATTTGGACCACCCTAATATATATATATATATATATATATATATATACACAGGGTGGGCCGTAAGTTTCCATACATAGGAAAAATAAACATTTTTTATGGACAACCATTTTTATTTATATAATATGCTCTACATGGTTGCCATTGTTTTGAAAACACATTTCAATACGTGTTCCCCACTGTTGATGAACACGCATTAGCACAGTTGACGTTATGCTTGTAATGGCGTTGGTGATATGTTCCTTTAGATGATTTATGTCTCGTATCTTTTCCTGATACACCATGGCCTTCAAGTGCCCCCAAAGATAGAAATCAAGGGGGGAGATCTGGGGATCTGGGAGGCCACTCCACAGGACCACGCCGACCAATCCAAGCATCCGGAAACTGCTGATCCAAATACCGACGCACGTATTTAAATTTTCCTATGTATGGAAACTTACGGCCCACCCTGTATATATATATATATATAATATATATATATATATATATATATATATATACTATATATATATATATATATATATATATATATATATACATATATATATAATATATATATATATATATATATATTATATATATATAATATATATATACAGTAAGGAAAAAAAGAAAACTATTCTATCTTAGAATTCTAATAACGAAAACCAAAACAAATCATTCATTTACAAGTTACAACTCATCACACTCTCTGTTTTCAAATCCACTAAAGTCATTTTTCTTTAAAAGTATTGCTTCAGCAGTGCTAGGTGAAATTCTGTTTCTTAATTAATCCCATTTGTGAAGAAATGCTCTGCTGGAACGTATAAATATTGCCTAGCTAATTTTGCCGTATTTGGAAAACTTTTCAGCATTTAATTTCCACAAGCAATAGGATTAATATCTTCAGTCTCCAGAATTAATTTTTCATTGTTCAAATTCACTGTAACTGGAGTGGTCAGCGTCTTTAATACCAATTAAGTACAAAACGCTGTTTAGGTTTTTTTAATGGCTGTTCAACTGCATCTTCATTTAAAAAAAGTCTACGTTTAAGTTCATCGAAAACGCACATTTTTGATGGGTTGTTAAAAAAGCCAAGGTTTTAAGCTAGGATCTAATACACTAGCTAACAATGAATGAACTGAAGTGCCCATATCAATTGTATTAGTTCTAAACCTTCCTATGAGTTCCTTACATATTACTACTTTAACAATTTTAACGATAGCTTGGTCGCGTGTTTCAGGCTTCAAATGAACACTTAATAAGGCCTAATATTAGTGGATATAAAGTTGAAGCAGACACATGACCTTCAACACTAACTAAAAGAACTGGTTCAAATTTTGAACCCAGTTCTTTCATAACGGGTGGGTATCCGGGTACCCGTTTCATTCCCTAAATTATATATATATGCGTAATTGTAGTTTTTTTTTAATGGTTCATTATTGGGGCTTTTCCCCCTCCTCCCTAATGATTCATTCCCTTTGTGGTAAGGATGAATTGATTGCTTTGCCGATGAGAAGTATTGTCTGTCCAAGTTTCATCATGGAACTCTTATCATAACAGATCTGTGGAAGACCTTGGCGTTCTTTGTCCGTATGACCTTCTTGGCCGTTGTAATGATGACCACTGCGTCTACCAACACATGTCTGCAGCTGGTCAGGTAAGATCTGGTTTTAATAGTCCAGTACGTGAGAATAGCAGTTCGCAGTTGGCTCCTCTTGACCTTCGTAAATGTTCCGGAGAAAAGATTACCAAAGATTTTCAGCTCGTTCCTCAACGTCCTCCAACCGAAACGGACACTGAAATCCCTCAGTCAGAATCCGAGTCTTCATTTGAAAACCAGTGTAACTTGTCTTTACCTTCACCCTCACTTTCGCATCGCGAAACAAACATGGAGAAAGAACAAATTAATAAAGAAAACGTTGAGAATGAAGTTATTCATTCTGAAAACACATCTTCTGAAGTTATTCATTCTGAAAACACATCTTCTGAAGTTATTCATTCTGAAAACACATCTTCTGAAGTTATTCATTCTGAAAACACATCTTCGAAGTTATTCATTCTGAAAACACATCTTCTGAAGTTATTCATTCTGAAAACACATCTTCTGAAGTTATTCATTCTGAAAACACATCTTCTGAAGTTATTCATTCTGAAAACACATCTTCTGAAGTTATTCATTCTGAAAACACATCTTCTGAAGTTATTCATTCTGAAAACACATCTTCTGAAGTTATTCATTCTGAAAACACATCTTCTGAAGTTATTCATTCTGAAAACACATCTTCTGAAGTTATTCATTCTGAAAACACATCTTCTGAAGTTATTCATTCTGAAAACACATCTTCTGAAGTTATTCATTCTGAAAACACATCTTCTGAAGTTATTCATTCTGAAAACATATCTTCTGAAGTTATTCATTCTGAAAACATGTCTTCTGAAGATTCTTCTGTTCTAATTCGCTTAGAAGAAAACAAAGCGTATGATGCATTTCCAATGTCTCGGAGGTCTTGTAGAAAGAGGAAAATGAGGACAGATTTGCCAATCCGACTGAAAAGGAAGAAAAAGATCACTGATGCTGGTAACGAATCTTCGTCTGTGGATGCGAATACGTCACTAAATTCTTCATCAGAGTATTATGATATAATTTCTCCAGAAAACACGCTGCCCACGAATGAAGAAAAGAGTCTTCCACCATCCCGAATCAGCAACGAAAGATGCGCCGGCCCGCCCATTAAGGAAGCCTCAGATCCTAAAGTAAAGGCTCGTCCTGTATTCCAAACCTCTCAGAATTCCCTTAAACAGAGGAGGAAAAGAGGAAGAGGTCGTGGATTGGCCATTCGACCCGTGAGGAGCAGTAGTCGGATCCAAGAGAAGTTAAAGAAACTAACACTTTCAATCTTCTCGGAATAAGTATTCAAATAGTTTATATTTAAATCTGCATATATATATAATTTTTTTTTTTATATGAATATATTTTTGTTATGTGTTATAAAATATTTTAGGAAGTAGAAATAACAATATGTAGTTTTAAGTGAAGTTACAGGAACTGATGCTTGTTCGCGTGAAAGGTATAGAAATGGAAAAGTATCACCGAGTGGAAGTGTCATTGCCGCAGGTGAGAATATTTGTGCTTTATTCGTTAATTCAAAATAATTTCCTTCATTTTCATGTCAAAACGGTGTACAGCGCGAATTTCCAGTTACTGCTTTATCAAGTATATACTGACGTTCTAATATGAAAACATTTTTGGTAGTGTTTGCTGTTACCGATGTTTCCTCCCGAATTTCTTTTGCAGGTTTTGTGGATTGACATTGAGGCAAACAAGTTTTCCATCGGACAAAGTATTTTTCTCCGCTGGCCTTTTTTTTAATCATGCTTGAGTCGCAACCAACGGTTATTGTATTATTTTAATCTATTCAGTAATGATTTAAGTACAGAAATTTATTTCAAGGCTTCAACGATTTTGTATTAAATTTGTCTTAATTTTTTTCCTTGTATTAGAATTGTCAACATGTATTCATCTGGAACTGTAACAACAGTTCAGTGATGAATAATGATAGGAAATAAAGTAGTTGACTATCTTGTTTTGCTCGTAACCTTGAGATGATAAAATATAATATGGGCGAAGTAGTCGTGAAACCCCAGAAGTTTTTTTTGGTTCAGAGTCTACTAATGCGGAAGACTAGTAATTCCAGGAATTTCCTATGCGTAGTCCGTTAAGT
The DNA here is from genome assembly GCA_023014485.1 of Bathynomus jamesi. Taxonomy (NCBI): domain Eukaryota; kingdom Metazoa; phylum Arthropoda; class Malacostraca; order Isopoda; family Cirolanidae; genus Bathynomus; species Bathynomus jamesi. Next base: position 1,060,739 of record JAJOZX010000312.1, on the reverse strand, counting down.
CCCGTCGATTGGCGAAGTTATGCGACTGGATCTGGGTAGCAGTTGGATGGGAAACTCCGCGTCCCAATTACGTGGAATCCGAGCCATGGGTTGCGATGTAAGTAGGTCCGTTTCATCGTACGACCTTAAATGTGGGACGCGGTTAAAACTCCTCCATTACATTTTGTATAGTATGTAAGACCAGTTATCCATTGAAGTTCTTTGGCAGAGGACGAAATAATAGTTACCAGATTTCTATACGAGTGGCAAGGTAAATAAATGCAAGTCAACTGTTTGATCAGTATATTATCACATTAAGGAGAACGTCATTTTCTGAACTCTACAAAACCAGCCTTAAAAACGAAGTATAAAATAAAGGAGAATGAAAAAAAATTATAAATAAGCAAAATTTTCAGCTTCACTAAAAATGATTGATCAGTCAGTGATGTTTCTACTTTTGACGTATACTAATTAAAAGAAAATATATAGAATATAATCTTGACTAGACCAATTTATATTAAAAATAAAGTTAAAAAACTCAGAGAACACTGAAGTTAACTAAGAAATAATAATACTGATTTTTAAGCCTCATTCATAAATGGATCGGGTCAATTTCATTATTAACCTTTTCAATTTCACAGGAAATAAATCCAATTTTTAACCATAATAAAAATAGAATTTGAAAAATAATTTATTCAACAATAATTTAACATTCGACCATCCCATTTTAAAGATATTAATATAATAAAGTATTCCAAAACAATATATTTAAGCATTTTAAACATTTTTCAGGAGGGAAACTATTTACAAAGAAAATTTAAATTATCATAATGGACCCCTCTTTCATGGTTAAATACAGAGTGACATCTTGTTAACATTACAAACTAAAAATACATATGAAACATACAACAAAGATACTAGAATAAATATTGATACACATAAATACATACTTAACGAGTACTTTTTCAATATGCGCATTTTCAATGATTTAAAAATTTTATTTTAAACTATGCTAGTTATAGACTAACCCTAAGAATGAGATCATAGCTTCATTTCGAAATGAGAGTATTATAACGAGCTCAAGAGGGTCTACATATTTTAAAATCCAAATGCTTTTAAAAATTCAAAGGCTACATTCAGAAGAGCACCCACAGGGATTGAAGGGTATTTTGAGCTTCCAGTTCAGAACATTTATTTTTTTCCCAAGTGTAGTAAAAGTTTAAAAAAAAAAATACTTATGTAAACCCCAAACTCAAAAAAGTTATCACAGCCTAAAGAGAAGAACAATGCAAAGTATCTCTAACACTCATTTAATGCTATACAATTATTAAAAACCCAAGCAGTTTTGGAGATAGTCTCGTTCTAAGTTTGACACCGAATTGTGTACGAATTAAAATTAAAAGCTACATATAACCAATTTTATAAATGATCACTGGCAATGAATAAAAAAACTATATATAGGCAACAATAAAAATTTATATTTAATGATTTAGTCCTAGTTTAACTTTTAGAAAACTAAAATTTCCTTAATAGAATATGAAGTGAATTAACAACTTGATATAATATTGAAACTTACTTGAACTACAGAATTTAATGTGAATTTCAGTAATGGAATAACATTATAAAAATTTGAGTCTCGTATAAATTATGTTCACGATAATACTGAAATATATAAAAACAATTAAAACTTAAAACACCGAATCTAATCCAGAAAAATTGGTGATACAAAATTAATTAAAGACCTACTCACACCATGCATGATTTGGCCTCGACGCAGCAAGACGATATATATTGGGAGATCAAATTGGGATTGCGTCCTCGCATCAACAAGAAGTTTCTCACAAATCGTGTATCGGACTTCAAATGGAGACGCACGGTGCCCACCCACCCGTCTTGACGTGGAAGATAAAAATGAAAATGCCTCAAACAATTGTACAAAAGATTCTTTTTTTTTTTTTTAAATATGATACAGTACATAATCATATAACTGAAACAAAAAGCTAAAACTGTTTAAACTTTCTCCAATATCTTATTTCAAATACAGTATCCTAGGTAATGACAATTGTACCTAGGTTGGTTAGTTTACTAAAATGGAGCGTAAATTTTCAATTAAAGAAATGCACTGCAAACTGTTGCACTCATTTAAAAATAGTATAAAATTCTAGTTCCATTAAAAATATAAAATAGAAGGAGTGGATTCACAAATGCTTGAAAAGTTTTTCTCTTACAGAAACTTTCTAAAAGCTATAAATGTTTCTTCAGAAACAATCACAATTTCATTATATATATGTATATATATATATATATATTAATATATATATATATATATATATATAAAAGCTATATAGCTTCGAAACATTTAATTCTCTAGCATAGCCATACCATAAATCTTATGTACAAATATTATACATAAAAAAATAATGAATGCATTAATTTTACATATAGGGAACACTTCCTCCTTTTTCTACGTATTTAGGTCAACCTCCCCCCAAAGGAAGGCAAGTCTGAGCACGGAAAAGCACATGGAAAGTTTCACTAAAAAAATAGCTTCCTTTTTTGAGCTTCATGAAAGACAATAGAAACCTCAAAAGAACGGCACTGAATGGTCAATTCATTCAATTACGATTATACCTTTGTTGCCCACTCTCGCAATACAAAGGACAATTATTAGAGAAGCGCATTTGATCAATGCAGCATGTCATTTTAGCTTGATTTTCTATCTGATGAAGATGGAAAGCAAACTATATCTATTTTATCACACCATAAGGCAATTTTTTTTTCTTTTTGTGATACAAAATTAAAATTTCATTGAACCCTACCACATATATGTATTTGTGGACACCAAATTTACCTAACCACTAATAATTCGGTTTAAGATTAAATAATATATATATATATAATTTTGTTGGGTTATTTTGTAATTCCGGCAAAATTATAAATACTCCAGTTCGCTTACTGTGAAATACTGTAGCAGCACCTAAGAGAGCCTCAATGAATAAATGGATAAGTTGTTATAAAACTTTGATCTTTCAGTGAAGTTAAAAAGGGCAAGACTTACTGCCTTAAAAAAAAAACGTACTACTAAGCGTTTGATCTTGGTGACCTAAATTCACATCTGCTTTTACTAGTATACATATACATTTAATATTTAGCTACACATACAGTAAGTTTTACCCATCATAATCTTAAGAAATGGTACGCTTGCTTCATGGAAGTACATTTACATCTAAACAGCAATAGGTACTAATACCTATAAGTCACCAGACTTTCATATTCAGAGGAGACTTACAATATCTCGGTAGAAAACGAAGAATTACAGGTAATACTGTGGTAGTATAACTGCTATAAACGAGTTTAGATTCTTCTCTAAACTCGTAAAAGTAAAATTTCGAGGCAATTATTTCTTTGTAAAGATTGTTAAACAGTTTTCTGGAAGATTCAGCTATTCCACGCTTTTTATTGTGACATTTCAACTCGTGGAGTGTGAGCGCTTCCGCTTCCAGCAGTCAGGGTCGATGCGCTTCCTCTCTTCCGCCTGTACACGAGCCTCGGAGTTGAATCTTTCGCGATCCTCATCAGGCAAAGTCTTCCACATGGCACCCAAGAGCACCGATATCGCTCTAAAAACGAGAGAAATTATACTGACATCATTAACGGTAGAACAGGATACAACTATTTTTGGACGTGCCCAATACTTAATGAAGAATTTTTAGCCGAGAAAAGCTATCAATTTAGAATAAATTTTTAGGTATAATTAAAACTTAACACTGAAGAGCCACTGCATAAAAACGGCAAGGAAAAGTAAATGCTTATATCCTACCTGTTATCCTTTCCTGGATATTGTGGATTAGTTTGAGTCTGTGATGTTTAGCAAAGAGCATGAACCCATTCATAGGTCTGCGAGATTTTAAACCCACTCCTCCCTCTCCCCATTTACCCCCATCACGTGGAGGTTGGCACCCGAATTTTTAACACTTTTCTTGGAGGGAGAAGCCGGAGGAGAGAGAAAAACGGATCTGTGAGTCTGGGGAGGGAATGTGGCACTGGGAGGCGCGGAACAAGACCCTTGGTAGTTCACTTCATAATTGTCATCATTAAAATCAAATCTAAAACGAGATACGAGGTCTTAGCAATGTCAGTACGCTCATATAAGCTTCATTATTTGAAATGAGCATTTAATACCACAGTATTTGACCTTCGTGACTTCTTTAATTTTACCGCATAGACCCGTGTGAAGAATACTTTTGAAAAGGAAAGTAACAAACCTTTTCATGGCATCCGTAAGGTCCGGCGTAACGAGGGGATGGGCGTGTGAGTGGTTTCTGGATGATAAGGAGGCAAGCAGATATCACCTTCTTGCAATTGCTGACACGGAACATTATAGCGCTCCGTGGCTTGATCAACAAGAAGGCTACACCATCCTGAAAATAGAAATTAAAACCCTTTTTTTTTTAACCCAAAATTTAGTAAACCCTATTAGTGTTTCTTTCACGTTGTAATTTATTAGGCGACTACAAATTAATTTTGAGAGAATTTTTCAACAGGAAGTAGGTAAGTTTGACCTAAGACCGAGTAAAGGTACTTATTTAATTTATATAGTTACCTCTTCCATGGACATAAAATGGGTGATCAGGGGGAGCTATAACCATAATATCCTCTTGCTGGACTCCCACTGGTCTAAAATAAAGTTGGCAATAGGATGTGGTGTTATTAGAGGTACCGCTGTACTGACTATGATCTTCGTGAATAGTTCTTAATAAATGGAGTCCATGAGGCGCATACTGCTGATGGTGCGCGCGTTCCAACTGCCCAAGTTCTTCACTAAGCCTCGCTCCAGTAATCTGTCCTCCTCCAAGGACAAAGTGTATCTGAACTCCGGCAAGAAAGATAGACCACACGCTCGTAGGCCACTGATGGCTATTATTTGGACTGGGAGGCATGTAAGTAGGTCCTGAAGGAGAACTGACTCCTTCTCCCGAATGCTCCATATTATTAGTAGTATTCATATTCACCCTATGAGGATTTGCTCCAACTGAGAGTTGTGGGGAGGCTTGAGAGGGAGACACCATTTGGCAGTCAGAAACCACGGGGTCGGGCTCCAATTCTTCTCTGGAAGAGTTAAGAGATGAAGAGGAGGGATGAGATGGAGCTGGTGAGAGAAGCGACGAAGGAAATGTGCTAACGGATGCTGTCGATAGATTGAGAGGACCTTGGCTCGTGTAGCAAAGTCTTGATGAGGCACTGCCAGAAACATTTATGTTTTCTCCAAAATTGAATCGACTGGTAATAACAGGAATAGCAGAATGAGGTGTATGGGGTGTATGAGGAGTTGGCAATCCTGAAAATTTTAATGAGGAGGAGCTACAGGTTGAAGTTGTCAAAGTGTTTTGATTATTTTGGTTTCTTAGCTCTGTCTCAGCTATTTCTGTTGTACTTCGTATGACACTTTGCGCTGTTCCTGGAGCTAACTGAAAACCCAAATTTTCAGGCTGAGATGACCAACTATAAGCCCTGAAACAGATATATATATATATATATCAGAATAATTACCAAACAATTAACCAAACTGCATATGCCTAGCTAACTAAATTATAAGCTGGTGTAATAGCATTTATGGATTTTGCACCACCAGATACAGTACCCCTATCCTAAATATAAAATAACTTTCGGGGTGGGTGGGTGGGTGGGTGGGGTGGGGGGTAGTATGCTTAGAATGTTTCATATTGGTGGTAAGTTGCTGAATGCTGTGAAAAGATTCAA
>JAJOZX010000312.1:1025000-1050000 GCA_023014485.1 Bathynomus jamesi | reverse complement strand
ACTATTCTCAGTCAGAAATGATCACTACTAAACTTAGATTGCGCACACACACGCACACACACACAGTGTACATGGGGACAAAGACTTGTCATAAATTGGGGACACTTTTATTTATTGTAGACAACTTCAAAAACATATTCAAACAAATAAAAATGGCCTAAATGTAAAGTTCTATAGATCTTTCATAGTTTTTAGGTTAGCAAATGTGTAGCATACTGAGGACTCGATACAATTTTGCATGCAAGTACTTTTCTAATTTGGAATAAAACCACTAATATTGAAAAAATATAAATTTCTTGTATCCACTATAATATTTACAGTTACTCTTATTACTAAATGTCTATTGGTCGCAATATCTGTGAAAAACTCCTTAAGAAATAATAAAAATATGAACTTGCACCTGTGAACAATGTTTCAACTTGTAGCCTATTTGTTAGGCAATGCCACTTTTCCACCAATAAAAATGTACAAATTGTACATAATTCGTAAATGTGTATAATTCTAGGAACAGTGGCAAAATCTGGTAATAACATTAATGGTTTGCCAGATGATGTTTGCGTAATTTTCAACATGTCCCCAATTTTATTCCAGTCCCCACTGTATGTAGTTTCTCAGCACATGTTCCCTCAGAATTGCAAATATATATATATATATATATATATATATTATATATATATATATATATATAATATATATATATATATACACACAATCTCCAGAGAATGGATGCTAAACACTGCTGCTCCTTGTATTTTATCATCCTGTATTTTAATGCCAAATTTACAGTAACTGCCCTCATGCAGCCTTAGCTACTACACCTTACAATTGTCTAATCAGTCTTTTTAGGAATATGATATGGATCACTGTTAAGTTGGCCTATCTAATTCCTTTACCTATTTAAATGCACACTTTGAAACTTTAAACTACTAAACTATAGTTTAGGCATATGGAGAAAATGAATTAACAATAATTAGTTATCAGAGTAATGAAGCTGTTAGCCACAGTAAACTAATCCTTAGACCCAAGACCAAAGAGTAAAGTGTTCATAGTTTTCTTACACCAATTATTAATATGACAAATTGGTCATTAGGAAGACTTCTTATGCATAATTTTTTTTTGAATAGGGACTTGAAGCCTTAATTAAAAGCACTTTTGTTGGACTATATTTAACCTTAATATAAGAACTTGGTAACCCACAACAGAATTATCCAATATGCTCATAGGTAACTAGATGCATCTCTTATAAAGAAGCTATCAATTTCAGTTATGTTGCTAAAATTGCTAGGCCTATTCAGCAAAGCCTCAAGTAGAGTACTGCACTAAATTTCATAATCTCACTGGACAATTGGGATTACCTGAAGATCTGTCACCCTAGCCTTTTTTTAGTTAGCTTTATAGGGCTAACTAACAAAAATATCACGACTTAACCTAACCAATCATTAGATCAACTGTACACCCTTGATGATTGGTTAGGTTAGGTCATGATATTTTCATTAGTTAGTCTTATAAAGCTAACTAAAAAAGGCTGGGGTGATGGATCTTCAAGTGATCTGACAATTGTTTCAAATGCATTACTTACGAGTCTAGGTTGAGCCTTCAATCTATTACCATTAGTATTATATTCACAAACTGATATATAACTAGATAAGACCTTATTTCTATACATGTTTTTAATTTTTATTAGAGTAAAATAATCTTAAAAATATTAAATAATTATACTTTCTTCAATTCTGTATGAAGTGATCAGCGAAACATACAAAATTACAGTCCTACCTTATGACGAACTATTTTAAAAGCCTATCAATCATTAAAGGAAATTAGGCATAGCCTAAACCATTTTATAAAACAGATTCAATTAAAAGTTAAACTAATACATTTTCTTTAAAGTGTTATTAAATGATTCTAAACTTGGTAAAATATAAATGAATACATACCAGACACGAGGTCTATTACTGAGTTTCTATTACTATTACTTTTGATTTCTTCTATTACTTGGTCATCTATTACTATTACTTTTGTATTTGGGGTACTTCACTCATTTGAGAAGGATCTTTATGTCTATTTAAATGCAATTAGAAGCAGTGTGTAAACAAATATTGGTTTCAACCAAATCATTACAATTTCAGAGACTAGGTCTTGATAAATTTTACTTTATTAAAGGAAAAATTTGCCACAATATTAGTTTTTGATGCGTAATAAACAAGCATGATATGGGTGGTTTTTGTTATTCCTTTGTCAAAGAAAACAGTTGAATGACATCAGCAACTATGAGAAAATTTTAAAGAACCCAGCGTTAATGAAGTGCCACTGTAATAGAAAAGTAATAGACTTATCTATTACTTTGCCTTCTATTACTAGGTATTACTTGAAAAATCCTGTAACAGTTTATTACTATTACCTGATGTCTGATACATACCCTATTTAAAACCAAGAAGTTATAATTTTGTTTTAAAAATACTATTCTCTATTTTATAATAGGTTTAATATTTTTAAATGCAAGATTCACTACTGTACATTTTGCAAAGATTTTCAATTAATTTAATTGTGTCATAAGATAATAGTGAGAGGCTAACATACCATATAGTATTTTACCTCAATACAGCAGAGCAAATATAGTGGATATACCACAAGCATAAACCCTATGATATGTACACAAATGGCATTTACTACGCACAGGTCCTAATTTGAATTTATTAGGAATAGCCTACTACTTTAGTAAAAATTTTACTCAAGTCTGGAGCCAATTCTCAAGTTAAAATTGTGTTAGTAAATGGGAAAAACTAATAACCAGGCTACTTATGTTTTTAACTTTATTAATACTTTATAACACTTATGATTATTCATTTAATTTTAATGCATTACAGACTTATAAAATAGGGGTCTACCCACAAAACTTGTTCAAATTTATAACAAGTAATCACCAGGTTTAACAGTAATGGATGAAGGTTTTTAAATATAACTTTCATGTGTCATTATATTTGAGTAACATGCAGCCACTCAGGCCTATCAAGGTTATCCAAATCAGAGAAATGGTTTAACCCTTTGACGACTGGTATACGTTTCTTTGAACTTAAACGTTTAAGTGTTATTGGTATTCACAATTAGATATCTTAGTAACTATAGTCACTTAAATGACCCATTTTGGGGTTAATTTTCCAACAACTAAATGATACCTATATAAACATTTAGATGTATTTGTAGAAATGTTGCATCATTGTACAATTTATATTATTATTTTGCTGGGACACATATGTCCTTTGGTCCTCAAGGGTTAAAGCTATATTTATTATAGAATTTTATAAAACATGGCCTGTTATTTCAAGTTAGCTAATTATCCTTAAACTATTTATAAAACTACTTTAGTAGCCCTAACATATATATATATATATATATATATATATATATATATATATATATATATATATATATATATATATATATTATATATATATATATTATATATATATATATATGCTTAATTCTTAGTTAAACTGTACATTTACAGAATTTATAATACATTTTTCATTCATGAAATTCTCAATTTTTCTTAGCCCTGTGTTAGTGCAGCACTGTAGGCTGGGCTGACTATAATTTTTGTTTGATTTTAATTTATCAGAGTGACTAACAGTTGGCTTTTGATATAAAAATAAGATTCCTGAAAAAAATAATTGGTGGCCACCAACGTGTGTCCGGCCACCCCCTTTTTGTAAAAACATCTAATGCCGCACTAGCAAAATCAGGAAAATGGCAATATCTCTTCTTCTGAACATGCTAGAGAGATGGTTTGCATACCAAAAGATGCAGAATTTGATTTAGAACAAATTATTAAGTGGTATTTTTTCATAAAACCTTTAGTTTTTGAGTTATTTTAGAAAAACTAATTTTTTGGGCCCATAGACCCCCTTTCAACTGAATGTCAACACAATAAAACATTCTCAAGCTGCAAATTGACATGTATTAGTGGTTTTCAATCAGCAATCAAAATCAGCCATTTTAAATTCATTGAAAATGCTTTTTGACATTCCAAAACGCCAAACATTAAATTATACAATTAACAAATTGTCATTTTGTCATATTTTAGCATGATAAATAATAATCTAGAACTTAAAATATTTTTTAGACACAAAATCTTTCATTAATTTACGTGATCTAATTTTGTTTCTAATAAGACCATCTCTACGCTCATGACCTACAACAGCCAAGGATGCTTCAGTGACAAGCTTGATGTGCCTTTCAACATTCTGACTGTGGCACTCGTGATCCAGTTTCAATGCGGTATTAATGATATCACGCAGTTCATCATTACTGAATTCTTTTAATACAGGTGGAACAGTTTCCCATTGGGACATAGCAGACAGCTTGTGGTATGCAGAAGCTTTGAAATTGATGATTGGCTTTCTAAAGACCCTAACATTCTCATCTATAGCAGGATATTCATCAGTACCACCTTCATGATCCTCTTCATTCTCATCATCACTTTCAATTATTCCACCTGCAAAATCATTGCTACTACCAGATTCATCATCAAAATCCTCTATAACTCCCCTCAGACACAGAACTTTATTGACAGCACACCTCCTCACCTCTTCATCTTCATCAGCCAGCATTCCAACTAAAATATTTTCACCATGAGCAAAATAGCTGTTATTGTTTAATACGTCATAACAAATTTCTCTAATTTTCCTGTCAGGGAATTTATTTACTCTTTGGATCATATTGAATAGGTTTCTTGACCCATCACTTAGCCTCTTATTAGCCTTGATATTGAACCAACTGTGAAAGTATACTTTGATGATGAATTCTACTATGATTTTGAGGTTCTTACTGGGTCTTTTTTGTGAAACATAAAAGCGAAGAATTCTACAGGCTAAGGTGAGCCATCGAGAGTGATTTAGCAGGCCAACTTCTAAGAGTGCAAGGTCTTCATCCACTTCACCAGTAATAATTGCCCAGCAGATGCAGTATCCATAGTATTGGTCTGTTGATAAATTATTGACCACCTCATTTGGTAGAAGCACAAATGCAGGATAAGGTATAGATTTGAAGTCCACAACATTCCATTCTGACACATCCCCATTGAGCTGAGAACCAATAGGGCCAGAAAATTTGTCTGGACTTTTTGTTGTCCCATCTAAAGTTATGAAGATGTGTCTAAGTGGCAATTCATTTAGATGCAGAAGACAAATATCCCACTGAAGAGGTTGCCCTAAAAACATTTCCAAATATCTGATTGACCCATGCATATGTCCTGTGTTAGTATTTGTCCCATCTGCTTTAACTAAGTTTAATTTGGCCTCAAGTTCTGTCCCTTTAATGATCTTATAAATGCCATGAGCAATGTCAATGCCTTTGCCACTCTCCGGGGTAAAATGGTCGAGGTAGAAATCATCTGAAAATAAATGTAATTAATTTTACAATTAAATAAAAATGAAAAAGGAAGGAATAAAGTTAACTGGACAGTTGTCACTTAAAAAGAAAATTTTTTAAGTAATTGAAATATTACTTTATAGTACAGTAATATAACAGCATAACGCCTATAACTGTATGACAATCATTTCCATTTACCTGGCTCTCCAGTAATGACATAATGTTCCTCTAGGATTGTGGATGTATAATACTTTTCATTTACTTTGTTAACAGCAAGTGTAGCATCCTTTCTACCGTCAAAGCCAATGCCAGTCACTTTTTCAAATATCACTTCTTCCTTCTTCCTTTCAGCTCTCTCTCTCTTCTCAACTTGTTTCTGAAAAGTATTTCAAAAATATTGGCCATGCATTACTGCATTAGCATTATACAAATATACAAAATACAAATGTCAGTGTCCTGTTTGAAACTAATTAATATAAATACAAAATAGAAATTTTGACGCTAATTAAAAATAATAGTAAATCTGGTGATTTAGAACTTATAGCAGAAGCTAAGAAATGTAATATCTAGAGTGATTAAAAACATACTTATCAATAACATTTTGTATGTTATCTGGGGTGATTACTCCAAAGTCCACCAATGTAGCAGAACCAATAGCCGCTCCTGCTCTATCACTTACTTGATATCTGTTAGGATATTTAAAGTAGATTTACATATCTATTGTCAATGAATAATTTATTGGTAATCTTAATCTCTTAGTCACAATGATTTCACTTTAAGCTGTATTAAAAGATTTATCTTTCAGTACTATACCTGTCACATGCTTCAGCTAATGAGCGTAATCTAGTTCTGTTCTGTAATGTTGAGACTTCTGGAACATAGTCTGCATCAAATGAATCATTACAACTGTCGCTATCTGTCAACTCAGGAATGTCCATAGGTTCAGGAGGATGAGGAGGAACTGATTCTTTTGCTTTTTGAGATTGAATAACCCGTGATTTGAATTTTAAGTCAGTGGCTGTTTCTGGGACTTCTTTCAGGGTACAGTAACCATGCCTAGTTGTTTTCTGGTCCTACAAAGTGATTATATTTCATTACACTATAATGTATCTTTTATCTATGGGTCTCTATATGTAAATTGAAATTCTTACAAAAATGAGAAAATACTAAAATATTACTTATCATTAACATCATTAATAGTGTATTATTGATATTACTAACTTATTAAATGCACTTTAAAAATTGTAGCAAATTATTAATAATATTAATAATTGATAATTAATTAATATTAATTAATAATTTACAACTTGAAATTCAATCAACAACAACATACCTCATAAAACTGGTAATCAGATTCAGTCATTTTTAGTAAGTGCTTTTTCTCTGTATCTGCCAACAGTTTGTGATCATGTTGATATATGTCAAATAAAACGTTTACAGTTTTCAGAAAATCATCCAGATCTTGATGATATTTAGGTCCCCTTTTCTTTTTGTCATACTTCAGAAGGCGGTTGAATTCCTTTATTTGGGTTTTCAGTCGGCTCTGTATGGCATTTACTGATATTGGATAAACATTATATGTGACCCACAATTTATGCAATTCCTCAGAAGTAGCTCTCAGTACAGCATCTGTTTTATAGTCTCCGAAACACAAACACCTTTCAATAACTTGCTTCAACGTAGGCAATTTCCCTAAAGGAAACTGTTCTGCTGGCATAAAACGTACATCACCAAGTACTTTAGCAACTGTTTTCCTTGTAGAAGTCATACTTTATATTGCAAATGTTGAATTCAATGACAAATTGCAGTTGGAAACTTATAACAAAGGCACCTGAAAAAAAAAAAGTTTTCAATTTATTACGTTTAAAAAAAGTTCATGAAGCAGCCCCACCCTCTATTCTTTAATCAAGCATAATGGATGCAAGATAACAAGGAAAAGTCATATCATGTGATCACTATGTCCATGTCAACATCCTTTTAGGGCAATGTTAGTAATCAAAAAGCCAAATCATGCTTATTTTAGAATTTCTTTTGTCACTAAGGTCCGTCGAAAGGGGGTCTATGGGCCCCAAAAATTAGTTTTTCTAAAATAACTCAAAAACTAAAGGTTTTATGAAAAAATACCACTCTTAATAATTTGTTCTAAATCAAATTCTGCATCTTTTGGTATGCAAACCATCTCTCTAGCATGTTCAGAAGAAGAGATATTGCCATTTTCCTGATTTTGCTAGTGCGGCATTAGATGTTTTTACAAAAACGGGGGTGGCCGGACACACGTTGGTGGCCACCAATTATTTTTTTCAGGAATCTTATTTTTATATCAAAAGCCAACTGTTAATGACTGATTAATTCTATCTTGAGTTTCAGCCCGGCCTAGTGCAGCAGGGTATCACAAAACCCCAGTGAATTAATTTTTAAATTATCTGCCACACTAACGCAGGGTTAAAACTATCTGGAGTTCCTATTCAACACATATAGCAAGTCATTCTAAAAATCTAGGATCCACTATGCCTACTCTATTACTAAAATATAGGGTCTACTGTATTTTTGTAGATCCAGTCTACAATGTCATAGGTATGAATTTTGGTAAAATTCCAGAATCCTGACAGCCTGGAGACATAGTCCACAATTACGAACCAACCTATTATGGACCATCTCTAAAATGCATCTGGATTCTGGAATTTTGCACAAATTTTTTTTAATGTTAGACCTATATCAATAGGTTCCATCTTAATGCAAAATTGTGTGTGTTAAGCTCTAGATCAGTAGACCTAAGTACACTTACTTTATAGTTTTTATTCTAAGCATGTGTATCTAAGCATGTGTATCTAAGCATGTGTATCTAAGCATGTGTATCTAAGCATGTGTATCTAAGCATGTGTATCTAAGCATGTGTATCTAAGCATGTGTATCTAAGCATGTGTATCTAAGCATGTGTATCTAAGCATGTGTATCTAACATGTGTATCTAAGCATGTGTATCTAAGCATGTGTATCTAAACATGTGTATCTAAACATGTTCTCATTAAAAAGGAGGAGGTTAAGGGGTGATATGATAGAGGTGTATAAAATGATAAAAGGGTTGGATAAGATAGATTTTGAGTCTCTTTTCATTAAAGATCACAATAATCAGACTAGAGGTCATAGTATGAAATTATTTAAGCCAAGATGTAGAACAAATTTAAGAAAACATAGTTTTACAAACAGAGTAATTAAGTTTTGGAACAGTCTGACAGAAGAAGTAGTGACTTCAGATACACTTGATTCTTTCAAAAGAAGGTTGGATAGTTTGATGTCTGCAAGGGACATCTGGTGATGGTGTTTAAGCCCATTTTTATTGCATGAATGGTACTAGTTTATTTCATATATATTATGTGATTTGGGTGATAGATCCCACAGCTCAACACAGGTGGTGTGGGATATAGGGAGGCAGCATCTTGGGTTAGGGGATACCCTCTGTCCTTACACACCCCATTTAAAGAGATTCCTCTGCTGAGCAGTGCCCCCCCCCCATAGTACTGTGAGGTATTGAAAAACTCATGATCTTCACTTGCCCCACAAACACCTTTAAATGGGAGACCCAAAATGGGTGCACACACATTTCTACATTACTGTACAGTCTTTACAGCCACACCTACACTTTTCCTCCTAAGTATATATATTGTAATGTATATGGATGTAAATTGTGACTTGGTCCGCAATTGATATGGACCGTGACTTATTTTTGGTTGGCACGGTACTGGTATTGATGCGTACCATAATGAAATTAACTGGATTCTTTGGATCTGATATATTTGCATGTCAGTTATAAATAGATATAGTGTGTAACATATTTGTGGATAGTAGCCTATTATGACTTTGATCCTCTAGATCCAGAGATTCTATCTTTAGTTTTAAATTGATAATTAATTAGTTTTAAATTGATACTTAATTAGTTTTGTAAAAATTGGTTATTGCCAATGTACAGGCAGTTTTTACATAGTGGAGCCACCTCGATGGGCCAAAGTGGCCCCTAGTGTGCCCACTATAAAAATTTCTTATGTTCTTGTTCTTATAATAAAAATTACTAGAAAGTGGAAGTACTGTAGCAGGCTAACTTATACCTTATGGTAATTTCCAATAGGCCTACATTACTATATTACAACAAACTATCATAGGATTTACCTATATTAGATACTCTATAAAATAGATATAAAAATAATAAAGCATTAAGTACTGGTAGGCCTGGGGTCGTCTTTACATAGAACCTGCATCAGTCTACACTTCTAGTTTTGGTGCGACACCATATCTTAATGTAGGGGTAAAAAATTTGGTACATTTTAATATATGCTACACTACACAAATTCTAACAACTTTCAGAATGAGGTATCATAGCTTGGACTAAATTATTTTTTCAAATATAGTACGCAAGTAGTGATAGCCTAAAACTGCATAGGTCTAGGAATAGAATTAACCTTATTTTAAATGGAGTTTAGAATAAAATCATGGTTATTACTTCGATTGTCAAGATTTATTTACCTAGTTAAACTACACAATCTAATCCTGTTTAACATAATCAATCTTCTCTTGGTTATAATTCCATCACACTAGGCCTGGATCTGTCTCCAAGTTAAAATACTTTAATTCACTAAAAGTAACCAAGTTAAAAATAACTACTTTGAGTATGCAACATAACTCTTAACACTAAGCATATTGAGTAGCCTAGTTAATCATGATCAAAAGCAATGTCACAATTAGGCAATTCCTACCATGGCAAAATTCCAGATGACAGACACAGTTCTGAGAATTCATAACTTGGTAATAAATTAGTTTGGGCTGGCTAGATTAGGTTCGTTAAGTTAGGTTAGTGATTAGGGATTATGGACTTTGTTTCTTAAACTGCGTCTGGCATCTGGAATTTTACCTTTACCACAAGTAAAAAATGAATATTCAGGTAGTGGTCAGGCCTATAATATATACTAGCCTATCAACTAAGTCTAGGCCTAACATCATTGCGGAAAATTTCACAAAGTCCTAGGCCTATATGAAAAGCAAACACGCTACAGATTTGAAAAATTAAACAATGCTGAACCACAGCTGAAACAGGGAGTAAAATGTTATCTCTTGCGTAGTCTAGTCTAGAGCCTAGGGCCTGCTAGGCCTAAAATCACATACTTAAATTTGATGTTCTAAATAAAGAGGCTAAGCTTAACTGCCTAGGCTCAAGCTCAACCTAAGGTCTGCATTAGTGCAGTGAAACTAAACCTCCTAAGTCTTGGTTAAACCGAAAATTTTAAAATTTATTTCGACTTAACTGTCAGCACTACGACTAACAAAACACTACATTAGCGTAATCTATTGTATTTACAACCTATTATAGAACATAAATTTTATTAAACAGGCTTATTATTAACCTGGGTCTAATCTCTAAAATTAGCCCTTGCTTCGTTGTGAGAGCCTAAACTAAGGTCCCATAGTAGGGTGACTTAAGCAGAGTTACACCTCTGAAAGGCAGCACAATACAGACAACACATCCTCTCTTCACAAGGAACAGGCTCACACAACACTCAAAATTATTCACTACTTTTTACTAGCCTAAAGACTCTATGACCATGACCTCAGAGCAGGTTGTATGCCAAATTTACAATTTCATACATTAAAAAATACTATTTATATAAGACATTCTATATTTAACAATTATATGATTAACATAAAGTGTTCCGCTGCTTTTGTAATAAAATTACTGATTGAGTTCATTTTTTCCAGATTAATTATTTTATATTATTTTGAAAATTGACACATCAAGGACGTTGGAGGCTACAAAACAGGTGTATAGGACGATATGACGTTCAGAATGCTCGGATGGAGTCAAATTGTTTTCCTTCTAACTGTTTAAGTTAAATGATAATTATGTAATAGCCTGTGTTTAGTAAATTCAATTCTGTGAATATACTTCAAAAGTGTAACATAATATTATGTTTATATTACACAAAATGTTAATAAATGGTTCCTAGTCTAATAATAATAATAATAATAATAATAATAATAATAACAAAAAAAAAAGCCTCTGAATTTTTATTTCCAAACTACTCTCAACATAATCAAAGTAGGCTTTGAAATGTTTCTAATTTTATATATATATATATATATATCCTTCTGAAATGAGCAATTTCCTGCAACAGTAATTTTTAACAGCAATATAATAGTCATGCAATTTTCAGTTATATATATATATATCCACGTGTGTGTGTGTGTGTGTGTGTGTTTTTTAGATTTCTATATCACTATACGTTACAAAGTTGGAGTGTATAGTTAGTTATAAATGTTGGACACGATCCCACAAATTCACTAGACTGAATCGTGAATTAATTTCACATTTTAGTGGCCACTTTTTTTTTTTTTTTTTATCCTTTTCCAGTGGACGAGAAATTCTCCTTTAATTAATTAAGGACAAATAGAGCTGCTCTCAGCATCTATTTTTGCTCTTAACCAGCTAGGATTCAATAATCATTTTTAGAAATAAGATTTAAGGTATCAAAACTAAAATAATTCCTTTGGCAAAACACAATGATATTTTTCACATTCAATGTAGAGCTAATGAACCATAATTATTCATTGTCCTTGGGTTTTTTTTTTAATTCATTGCGAGTGCTCATAACAAACCTTTTTTTCATTCTTTATCTTAGGAATTCTGATTTAAGATTTAATTTATTTTCAGGTTCTAGGAAACATTAAACAACTTTAGTAAAGAGAAGAGTATAACCATCGAACTTTATACGAATTAATTAAGTTCAAACAGTTTAGTATCGCGAGTAAAACTAAGTTCGTACGCAATTAAGGGCACTCTATGTAAGCTACTTACGAAGTTTGAGTCTCGCATTTATGGGTAAATAAGAGATTGGTAATTCTGATTGCTAGCCTCAATTCTCCATTCTCCGTTCTCCCTCCATAATGTGAGCCTCTCTGCTCTTAGCTGAAGCCCTGGGGCCTGGTGCGGCGCCATTGCGATTTGCCGACGGAGCCATGTTGAATCAAGAATGCTCCAGCATTACGAGAATAGGCCTTATGGAGGTGCACCTGCGATGAAATTTAATTAAAAATATTTTTTTAATGGATTTACCATATTTTTTTCTTCTCGTATTTATTTGTTTTCAATTCCACGATTTACGGTAGATCATAAAAGTTATATTATATAATATTTTATTCCAAATTTGAGTTTTATGAGGTTTCAAGATTTTTAACTGATGTAACGCAACTTTAGAAAGGCTCCACCGACTGTCGGTTACATTTCAATTTTTTTTACAGCGTACGATGGTAATAAAAAACTTTATTATTTCAAAATGTGTTCTTTGTAAAAAAATGTTTAATATAAAATTCAGTTTATGTAAACATTTGTTATTTAGGATCAAATGTAGAATTCGGACCCCAGCCTTCTTTAGTTAGCTTTATAAGGCTAACTAACGAAAATATCATGACCTAACCTAACCAATCGTCAAGGGCGTACAGTTAACCTAACGATTGGTTAGGTTAGGTTGTGATATTTTCGTTAGTTAGCCTTATAAAGCTAACTAAAGAAGGCTGGGGTCCGAATTCTACATTTGATCCGTTATTTAATAATATCTACACTTTTTCTCATCAGATTATACAATGTATTGATTTAGTATTTATAGTTATTTTACTAAAAATTAGTGTTTGACGTTTTCTAAAAATTACAATACTGTAGTCATTAAGCGAGGTTGTGATTCCACTTGTAGTATGTCATTCTTAAATGTGGGCAAGAATGATCAATGTCCTCGTATCTACGAAAAAAATATACGGTATAGATTCAAATTTTCATACCGAGTTTGCAAAATTTTGAACTGGGTTGTGAAGGTAGCTCCGCCATTGATTTATTTTCTAACTTACCACATGTACGATTGCAATCTGTTGGTGCAGTCATCTCCGTAATTATTTTTTTTTCCGTCTACTGTAAAGGCCATAAGCCATTAATGGTTATATCGCGATGTTGTTATTAAATTCTATAATGGTGAAAAGTATAATATATTAAATATGAAATACAATAATATTTTATATAAGAAAGGAATCACTAGTGACACTGAATACTGTACAGTATAGTGTCTTTTAGTGATAGTTTAATGGGAGATTCTCCTCATTGAAGTGCGTGTGATATATATATATATATATATATATATATATATAGCAAACAACCACAGGGAAAAGAAAAAGAAACGAAATCCGAGCGCTTTCGTGATATAATTCCCTGAAGATGTGATTATATCACGAAAGCGCTCGGATTTCGTTTCTTTTTCCTTTTCCCTGTGGTTGTTTGCTTATTAATAAGATCACGTGTTATTCTGTGATTTTAGTGCATATATATACCAGTAGTAGTTGTCAATGGTATCACTGTTTGGGAAGTATGTGAAATTCATTCTCCCAAGGTCGATAAGCATCGCTTAAATGTCGTATATTTTCGTGGTCTTCAACGATCATTGGTGTATCTTTTGGAAGAAACTTAAAGTCTGGCACTCAGTGCCATGAAGGGTTCTAATGCATGGGTAAAATCCAGTTGATGAACGGTCCCGCAGAAGGATGAGAGTGAAGATGGTGCAGGACGGGAATTGCTGTGCAATTCAGATAATGCTTGGCATGAGAATGAAATTACCGCGTTCAATTCGTTTCGTTTTCAATAGCATTTTTGCCAACCTAGTCTGATTTGGGGTATTTTGGGAGTGGTAATTATTTAAACTTAGGAACAATTTTTTTTTTTGGAACTGGATAAATCAACCATTTCTTCGAGCCCACGCCTGTATCTCTTCCCAATCTGGAGCCAGTAGAGGAGGAAGGGTGGTGACTTAAGAAAAACAAAACGCGATAGAAAGTAAAAAAGAGAGTTGAAGATACAAAAAAAAAAATTAAACTGAAGATCGTAGAGAATCGCTCTGCAGCAAAGAGTGTACACAGAAAACAAAGATTTCCCGCAACCTTCTATCGCTCAAAAAAGACGTTTTGAAAACTATTTCTTCTATCTAAAGAAGTTATTTTATAATCTGACGAGCTTTGATACCCAAAAGAAGGGAAAACTTCCTCTGGAATGCACCTTCAAAAAGAAGTTATAAGTTCTAAATATAGAAGTTTTTTACTTTGAGAATAAAGTAGTCTTTCGATTTATTACTCGTCAAACGAGCCACTGAGTCTCACTCATTTCTAAAATTAGTGTCTTTTTACGTAAAATCGAATTTCAACAAGAGGAAAGATTTGTACCTGAATCCTTCTTAGCATACAACTGAGCTCAACTGAGATCATGAATAAAAATTCCTTCAATATGTGGATTTAATGGAATGGTAAATAAAAGGGATCATACATTACGCTATCACTCAAATTGTTTAGTTTTGAATCTTTAAACTCGTTCACAAGCTTAAATTGATCAGCGCGTTCACTAAAATTTTCATAATCTCCTCGAGGACCAATCTTCTAATACTAAGTCGACAGATCCATTTATGTTACCTTAATTCCAAATACTTGAGAACGAGTACCGATAACTTTATTTTAGCACCTGAGAAGAATCCTTAATATATGACAGTGGCTGATAATTATCAATCTAATTACTGGATCTTTCCTATATAAAGTGCGCCTCGGTGATGTAGTGGTTAGCGTCGCTGACTACGAATCCATCCGCTCCGGGATCGAGACCCGGTGACGACAGCCGGCGCGCAGCAAAACCCAGCTGTTCATCCTTCCACAAAATAAAGGAAGTGGTTGGTAGATAAATGGGTACCCTGGGTAGCCTAGTGGTTAAGACGTTGGAGTGTTGGTAGGGCGTGGTTCGGATTACACGTTAAACTGTAGGTCTAAGGTGGAGTGAAAAGCTTGACCTTCATCAGAATGAACAATTCGGGCGGAAGCAAACCAAAGGTTACTAAAGGTATGTATGAACACGATGTGAAAAAAGTCAAGGAAACATTTTCAAGGTATTTTTTAACTCAAGAGAAGAACTCAAATAAAAACCACAAAAAGCCAGTCTACCAACATACGTTCATTCAGTTACGTAGACTGTATTTTTAGTAAATAAAAGCACAGAATAGAATTCAGTCATATAATAATCACGTGATGCAGTCTTGGTTTTTTCCCTACGTCGGAAAACCTCCTCATAATTTTAACTGTTATTCTTATTTTCTCAATGGAACCTAATAACATATTAAATCCTACACACAAACAAACGCAGTCAGTTTGTTTACTCCAAGCGTTACCTAGGCCTAGAGGGGGTGGGTGTGGGGGTGGGGGGCTACATCTTAAAGTAGCTACAAATATATTCTTAACTTCGATCTTATTCTCTTGAATATTAATCTCATATTACATACTTATTACGTACATATTTACTACGTACAAAACGAACCGAGTTCATTTTTTAGTACGATATCAATCTTGCAAATGCGACTTTATAATATGAATGGGGGTGCCCGACGAGCCAAATTAAACTAAAACCCGTTACAAAACTGGTCGTATTCAACAAAAATGAAACTTTGAAAGCTTTAAATTTATAACAGAGGAACGAATAATTCGCTGATAAATTTATTTGAAGAAACCTGATACGCTTAAATTACATTGTAGTAATGAAAATCAAGTAATTGCGTGGTTAAATAGTGCAGGATGTATGTTTATGTAAACACACTTATTAATGCTTGTATGTATCTAGTAAACTTCTTTTATCTTTAAAGACATTATTCTGATTTTGAAATTTTAGTACAAATTTTGAGAATTACAGAAAAAAAATCAAAATGTCTTCGCTTTGGTTAGTCTTACAGGCAAAAAGCGTTTCTTTTAATTAATTAGTCTATCCTTATATTACTGTCCCTTGCTAACAATTTATGTTGTGAAGTTTATTTTTGTAAATAGATGTTAATGTAATGAATATATATAACCGCGCATTTCTCCATATGCAGAATTTACCCCCCACTAGGATATATATATAATATATATATATATATATATATATATATATATATATATATATTGTGTTCTTTAAACTAAAGAACCATTCTGAGTTAAAATTGTTACATGCAAAAGACCTACTCGCAGTTCTTTTTGCCCGCAACGATTACGTTACAGGACGATAAATTTCAAGTTTTCTTGATTTTTTTTTTTTTTTTAATTCTCTGCAGCTACAACGAACATCGTTTTTAAATAATTATTTTGAATTGTGTGAACAACAAACACTGATTCCAGTTTAATTAACTGAATTAACTTTTGAATTTTAAACAATGCGTTTCGCGAGACTGTTATAATTGTTTGATCATAGGTGAACTTTATACACGGTGTATGAGCGTACATCCAACCAGTTAATAGTTAGTCCACTAATTCGAGAACAACAAACAAAAAGATTCACGAGGTTTACATAATTCGCGTACACGAAATAAATAATACTTTTTTTTTTTAATAACATTTTTTTTTGGTACGATATTATTATTTCCGTGAACCTGGAAAAAGTTTGAACGGAAATGCCATAATAGCTATTTTGTCTTGAGCTTATTCACTCACCCATGAAACTTGAATTGAAGAGACCAATTACAATACTACGCAATACATGTTATATTTGAATAACTATAATGTCGTTGTTGTTAATTATTATTATTATTATTATTATTATTATTATTGTTAAACCTTTTTTTTTATTTAACGTGTGTGTGTGTGTGTGTCCTTTCTATAACAAGGAGTCGCTAATCGAAATATAAATATCTCTAACAGTAATATTGATTTTAAGAAAAAGTAGTTCTCAACGCACTTAGCTAAATAATAATAATAATAATAATAATAATAATAATATTAATAAAAAGGAGGTTGATTCTCTTAATCGAATTAAATATTGTATTTAAGAAGGGAGAAAAAGTTAAACTTATCCGTGATGAACCCCATTTTAGAAGGTGATCATGCAGTGCTGTCAAAATAACTGTTATAATGTTTTCCGAAGGAGGTAATCGCATTAAAAGACAAAGAGTTGACTGCGCAAGCGCGGTGAGTGACAGAAGGGATCCGTGCGTGAGACAAAGAAACTGCTCGTGTCCCCAGGCAGGGAGCCCCAGGCAAAACACCATTAAAACGCGCATCCACAGGTGCGCAAACCTTGGTCGGGGAAACATTTTTATTTTATAGTCAAGTAAAATTTTAAAAAGCAAAAATGAACGAGACAAAATCACTAATCTTGACTAGACCTAATTTTATATTTCTCTCCTGATTAACCTTCGGATGACCGGTCACGTAAACTTTAATTATACACTTCAATAAAAGAAATTATAAATTACGAGTGAAGTAAAATTTTCTGCATGATTTGTAATCGAAAAATGACAGGAGAAAAAAAAAAATTATACAAACAGGGTGTCCCATAAGTTCGATCTCATAGGAAAATTTATTTTAAGTTAAATTTACAAAACAAATATTCAAATTGATGTCTTGTTTTGGGATCTTTTTTTTTGTTGCGGGTTGAATAACGCTACCTCAGGAGTGTAACTCATTCCATATTAACCATTTGCGTGTTATTCTACCTACACAAAAAAAAAGTCCCAAACCAAGACATCATTTCGAACATTTGTTTTGGTTCTGATGTATTAATTTTGTAAATGTAATTTAAAATAAATTTTCCTATGAGACCGGACTTATGGGACACCCTGTATATATATTACAGACGAAACGGAAACTATGCTATTTCCCGTGAATTGCAGACATGAACTCTTATAAACATATAAATCTATATAGATTATTCACGTGTATATATATATATATATATATATATATATTATGTTTCACAAATGTAATTAAATTACTGTACCAAATTCATAATAATAATACACAGTTGAAATTAATATTTTAAGTCTGAAGTTGTCCCTAATTTACATAAAGGCGAAAATAAGTAAAAATTAATGTACATTTTTATAAAATAAACAAAATCTCGTTTTTAAAAATATATAAAATTGCGATTGTCTGAATCTAAAAATATTAGTCATACCATTATTCAGAAAACATTAAACAACGTAATTATTTTCGGAAAATGAATAATAAATTTCTTAATAGGTGTATTGTATTGGATGGGCTAAACATACTCTCGTGGTTCACTCCCACTTCCCAACAGGTGCATCATTGACCGGCTCCACCCTCACACCCGTCGTTGCGTCGTCGCTTTCCACCTGGTTCCGTGTTTAGGGACACCCAGCACCGCTTTCCATCCAATCATGAAACTCCCTTTCCGAGAAATTGCGGATTCGAATCTGGTGATTTTATGGCAAACGGCGAAGTAGAGAGAATCCTATTCCTGATGACGTCACGATTATGTGGAAAGTTCTCATTATTCAAAACACAATTTGGTTTGTGAAGTCTTTTTCTCGATAACTGCGCGATAAAATCATAATAGGAAGGTTTCCTGGTATCATATTTCGGAAAATAATGCAGTACTGGAAATTCTTAAAATGAACAGCCATTTGTGTATGGTTGAAAGGACATGACGCATAAAAATGTCAACCTAAATTATTTACGTTCTTAATAATTATCTTTAAAGTTCGGAGAAGAAATAAATATTGCGCTAATAACGGTCATTATACTGTTTTCTTAGCGAACACTCTCAAATTATCGTTGTTCATTGTACGTAAACTAAACAATATATGAAACCCTCGCGTGTCAATAATTTCAAATATATAACCTTTCGTTCGCTTCAGCCCGAATTGTTCATTGTGATGAAGGTCAAGCTTTTCATTCCACTTTAGACCTAATGTGGAATCCGAACCACGCTCCACCAGCAGCCCAGCATCTTAACCACTAGGCTACCCAGGGTACCCATTTATCTACCAACCACTTTCTTATTGTGTGGAAGGATGAACAGCTGGGTTTTGCTGCGCGCCGCCTGCCGTCACCGGGTCTCGTTCCTGGGTGGGTGGATTCGTAGTCAGCGACGCTAACCACTACACCACCGAGGCGCATATATATATATATATATATATATATATATTGCAAATCCACAAGGATAAAAGAAAAGCGATTCGAAGGACTTTCGTATATTCAGTAGTACACCTCGTCAGGGAATGACTACGCGAAAGGCCCTAAATCGCTTTTCTTTTTTCCTTGTGGTTTTCATAATTTATTCATTTATTTATTTATTATTTAACTGCGAAATTCATCCCATATATGTACACTCGTGTGATATATGATATATAATATATATATATATATATATATATATAATAAAAATGCGGTTTGTAGTGTAACTTTTTTCTCTTTCTGAAAGATAGCTTGGGGCTACGCTTTCTCAGGGTGTAACCACAAGTCACTCCGTATTTGCCTACACACAAAACAGAAATTGGTCAGGTGGACCATAGACAAAAAAATGTCCGAGGGGAACATTCTAAATTGGTCGTATAAGAGTGGACTTTGATGAATAAAACCCTAATCAAGTAACTATTTTATGTATCTGAAACATTGCAGACTTGGCAAAAGGCATTAAAACATGGTCCAATATTTCTGACCATAGTAAAACAGGTCAAAAGGTGTCCGCCGAGACGACCAGTTTCTGTTTTGTGTGTAATCCAAACGCGTCCTTGCCTTAAAGGATTCAATCTGATACAAAGTAATACGAGACGAACCTCTCAAAAATGGTGATTAAGGTCACGTCATCGAAAATGGGTTACATAACATAAATATATGACGAAATTTACCTCCTTATATATATATATATATATATATATATATATATATATATAATATATATATATATATATTATATAGGGTGAACCAAATGTAGGTGGACAGTAAATGATAACGTTTATTTTGAGAATACATATTTAATTTTTTTGTATACTATAATACAAAATAAAATTTAAATAAATTTAGTTATAATATTTAATATAATAAAAACACAAACACCATAGTTATAATGAACACCATAGTTATAATATAATATAACACAAACCGTATTCAACCTACTGTCCACCTACTTTTGGTTCACCGTATGGGCTTAATTTTATGATTAAACACATGAAATAAATAAATGACGCACACACACAACACACAAAGTATACATTTTACCTTGTGGGTGTGCATCATATATACTATATATATATCAGTTAAGCTTTTGTGGGTTTAAAATCCATTTAAGAAGAGCATATACTGGAATGAATGTAGAGGAAGGCGATCATGCATGCGCATAAAAAAAAAAAAAAAAAAACCCGTGAAGGGAGTCACTTTTTAAAATCTTTATTTATATTTTTTTTATCAGTTTGCAAAATGTTTTTCAAAATATTCCTTTCTTCGCGAAAGAAAGGAATTTTTTAAAAAAAATCACAAAAATTTTTTTTAACTATATAAAATTGTGTAAACACTATATACGTAGAACTAAGTCAGTCAACAATATATATATATATATATATATATATATATTATATATATGGTTTTAGTACCCATTATATAAAAAACAGTGATAATTTACTTGAGTCTACACTGAACGTAAAGAAAGATTTCGAACTATCGTAAATTGTGAAAAAAAGAAAAACAAAATTTTTGGAACGGATGGCTGAACGCTCGCTGGTCTTCGAAGGTTTTTGTTCGTAATGCCAAAAGTCAGTGTCGATCTCCGGTGTCTGGGGGGGTGGGGTGGGGTGTTAACCCTGAAGAATTAAGCTGTGGTAATGTTCACATGGGCGGTCAGAAGGACTGCGAACAGGATGCGAATTTTCGATGTTCTTCAAGCTGATACCTCTCTCCGTGTTTAGAGGTATTTTTTTCATTTCACTTCTATAGAGGCCTCTCTTCTCTCTCTCTCTCTCTCTCTCTCTCTCTCTCTCTCTCTCTCTCTCTATATATATATATATCTAATATATATATTATATATATATATTCGCTTTGAACTAGAAAGATAAGATTAACTTGCAGGTAATAGATAGGCTAGTATAGTCTATGATGCTCTGCTGCTTTCAAATCACGCAACAATGGGCAAAGTAATGTGTAAATGAGTGTAAACAGAAAATAGATAATAAAAAACAATAAACATAAAAATTTAAAACTTTTTACATATTTTTGAAGTTTTTTTAAAAGTATTGCGTGAGCCATTTGTGACACCGGTTTACGTACCATTTGCATTTGCTCAATTTCCTCGATAACGAACCAACTCTAAAGAGAGAATGAATATAACGGAATAGTTCCCCTATAAGACACGGTTATAAAACGTGAAAGCACGCGTGGAAATTACCCCCCAAAAAAAAAAAAAAAAAATCGTGTTTCGAATGAGTTACCATGGTAACGAAGGTGTACGCTTTCACGGCAGTTTTCCTAAAACTGTTTTTTCTTTGATCGCCCTTTCCTTCAATTTACTAATATCCTTAGCATGCATAAGTCATTTAGGAAAAATCCTTCCTCATTATCTCTTCAATTTAACACATCCATTTTATACTCAAATGAAAAGGTGACATTTATTAATAACAGATAATAATGATTCCCGTAATAATAATTAATAGATAATAATAGTCTGCTAAAATTCTCACCGTTTATTTCGTCATTGAGTTTATTATAAAAGATTCAGTAATTTAATATTATAAATTGACGCCAATATTATGGTTAACCTTCGATTTACCCTCTAATGCGTGGAGTGCCACTTTGTTAACGTATTTTGACTAATGCCAGACGATTTTCTCCAATCCTTTAGAGAAGATCCCTTTTTCCCATGGGCGCCGTAAAAGTTTACTTCAAAAGGTGCCACCTATGAAGACCGGGTGTAGGGGGAGAGTGCCAGTAACAGTAAATTAAATTTAAATGCGCGTAAGCACCGCTGTATGTTGCACTATCTTTAATTCTATGTTAATAACTGCTGAATACGGCTCGCGTTTGGCCACAGTATCAGGTCGGGCACGCGTATAAAACGACCTTTCCATATATATATATATATATATATTATATATGCAAATAACTGCAATGACCGCGCAGTATATAAATGAATAGAAACGACATAAGTATTAAGGAACGTTCTGCACACGAGGAGGAGAGATAACGAAATAATGAAAAATGAGGCGAACCGCCAGGCGGTTCGCCTCATTTTTCATTATTTCGTTATCTCTCCTCCTCGTGTGCAGAAACGTTCCTTAATACTTATGTCGTTTCTATTCATTTATATACTGCGCGGTCATTGCAGTTATTTGCGCATATTCACGATTTGCGAGGGTGCTCTCTGAGGGCATTGGTTTCTGCCCTATTTGGGAGAATTTCGATTTGTGATTGAGTGAGGTCCGTAGCATAATGGTAGAGCGTCCGACCGGCAATTGGAAGGCCCTGGGTTCGTTTCCCAGGCGGTTCGCCTCATTTTTCATTATTTCGTTATCTCTCCTCCTCGTGTGCAGAAACGTTCCTTAATACTTATGTCGTTTCTATTCATTTATATACTGCGCGGTCATTGCAGTTATTTGCGCATATTCACGATTTGCGAGGGTGCTCTCTGAGGGCATTGGTTTCTGCCCTATTTGGGAGAATTTCGATTTGTGATTGAGTGAGGTCCGTAGCATAATGGTAGAGCGTCCGACCGGCAATTGGAAGGCCCTGGGTTCGTTTCCCAGGCGGTTCGCCTCATTTTTCATTATTTCGTTATCTCTCCTCCTCGTGTGCAGAAACGTTCCTTAATACTTATGTCGTTTCTATTCATATATATATATATATATATATATATATATATATGAGCAGGAAATCTGAGGTAAAATAATATATAACAAAGTAAATAAACCCTATTATTAGTTCTTAAGAGAGAGTAAGAAGTAATCATCTCTCCTTTTACAAATAACAAATAACAACTTATTGTTATATCTGAGCAGCAAGAGCTCTTTGCCGTTCCGTGCAGGAGAGCATCATGACCTTCGAAGGGCGTCCAACGCTTATTGGGAGGGCTTAGCAATAAAACATCTGTGTCCTCATTAACCCTTCTTAGCCTTACTTTAGGGTTCAGCCACTCGGTGTCACGACCTTTGCATAGTTTGTCTGTAAATTTTTAAAATTCCAAAAAAACCTTTGCTTCGACAAGTCTCAAATATTTTACAGAAGGCGATACCTAGCGGCGAATTTTTGGTTTTGAATTTGCGTAACAACAAACAGTTTCGATTAACTTGTAAGTTATCTACTTGTAACTATATATATATATATATATATATATATATATATATATATATTCCCTCCCACGAAGTTTTAGTTCTGGTGTATTTTGAATGCATTTTCGAATCTTTAATTGACTTCCACAGAATAGGATTCACGAATCCTGCTTGTTTGTGTTCATAAAATGTAGTAGAAAATTCATGCATTTTTTGTTGTTGTTATTGTTGGTGTTGTTGTTTGGTTGGTTTAATCTGTTAGAAAAGATGCACTTTTTGACCTTTCAAATAGGCGAAAACACTGCTTGTATGTTATACAGTTGTGAAGTCAGCAGATGGAATTAATTTAGTTTCGCTTCATGATACGCATATAAAGTATAATGGTCCATAATATTGTACAATTTATCGTTGTTCAAAATGTTATTGTAATTATAATGATGAGGTTGTCTAACCTCCTTCGCAACATCTAAGGTCATATGACGGAGGGGACCTACAGCTTTACGCGGGGTCCGAACCGCGGGTCACTTACATGATCCGGACGCGGAGGACGGTCTCCCATCCAACTACTCTCCAGATCCAATTTCCTCTCAGCTAAGGTCTGTCCAGTATTAACTCATGGATACATCGTCCGTTAATTAACTGATAAAGTGCTGGAGTTTAGTTGTATAAAATGCCAAGGACTACGATAAAAGGAGGAAGATAAGCAAATAAGTTGATATTAATTCCTTCGACTCTCCATGTTTATTTCTGGACTAAAGTGTTGTATATGATCATTTAAAATAATTGAATACTTTTCATTCCGACGTGTAATGATGTTTGGATAAAATTTTTATTTTTACAACGACCAAATGAGTTTTGGCTCGTTAGAAACATGAAACAGGGTAATAATGAAAGTCTGATTCAAAATGTTTTTAATTTATTTCGGTCTGTTATAGCTACTAACGAATGAACATCACAATGTATAGGCCTATTTGGCTGTTTTGAATTCCATAAAGTATTAGTTTATTATATCTACTCGGTTCAATTCGGTAGAAACTATAATCTTTAATTTTGAGTAAATCAAAAAATAGACGTACGTTTCCGAAGGTTGTAGAAAATCTAATAAAATGTAACCTGTTTGGTTATATATATCAAATTACATTTAAAATGTAAAGATTCCGGACGAAGACTGTATTTTTTGTTACATTTTCCCGCCACTGAGTGTGAATATTAGGTAAATGTATAAGGAAAAACTGTGCATATGTAATTGGCACACTCGTATTAAATGCCGCAGACGAATGGGAATGAATTGCTCTATGTACAGTTGGTATTCATAAGAAATATATTATTACGCTTTTTTCGTGGATCTGTATTCTCTGGATTTAGAGATTTTGTGTCATGAAAAATATGATATTTTCTCAACATAAAACATTAAAGTCACTTTTCTGCGGAGTTTGAAGATGTGGTTGCATGATGGTAGCAGTAACGAAGACTAGACAGGGCTTATACAGTTCCCATTTAACCATATGACTGGCGTTACAACAGTTTTTAGTCAGTATAATTTGGCATTCACTGAAT